>OX638366.1:4725506-4885913 GCA_951812935.1 Hermaeophaga mercurialis
TATTAAACTAAATCATATATCCAATCACAAGTCACATCCCCTCATATGCAAATGCCAGCCGCCTTAATATATTCTCTTAGCCTTTTTTTAAATATGTGTATAGATTCCGATCTCTTTATAATTTCTGCTAATAGATTATACGAATTACGCCCCTTAAAAAACAATGAGTTCTGCAAACCACTTGTGCTAACACTATAAAATCAGTCAAATAATTAGGTAATAGACCATTAATGATCTTAAAAATAAAGAACATAGTTAGGTATAGTAAACCTGTTTGATTGAAAACCATCTCATATAACATCTCTATATAACATATGTGAAATGGGTGTATATCGATTACATTGTAATATAATGCGCATTCCTCTATTTTGCAATTTTTGTAACGATTTGGTGCATTAAATCGAGCACACTGGAGCAATAATCAAAGTGAGATTGTATAATTGATTTGTATATAGTTATTTCTATTTAAAGATAAATGACCAGAAATGCGAGATAGAAAGAAAAGCTTCTTTGCAATTTTTTTTAAATATATATTCATGGTGTTTTTTAAATGATAAATTCTTGTCAATTATCACTCCCAAATATTTTATCTGTGTCACTAACTCTATTTTCGAATTTTCAAAAGATATATTTATATTCGCAGTGTTTATAAGATAAAGTTTATATTTACTTGTATTTATCATTCTTTGGTTTTTAAAACATTCATTTTAATTCTATTCATTTCATAACATGCTTCCAACTTTAACAAAATAGAATTCACATTTTCAATAGACACATCCAAATTGTCACCGCTCACTGCCAATAAAATATCATCCGCATATAAATTCGTAAATTCACAATCAATATAATAGTTAAGATCATTAATATATATACCATACTTTTTAAGTTTCTCCATCAATATACCTCTATCAATGGTTTCGAAAGCCCGTTGTAAGTCAAAAAACAATGCCACTATGTATTTTCCTTCATCTTTCATTTTTTTCCAATTTGATACTGTAAATTGAATAGACATCTCACAAGAATGCTTTGGTCTGAACCCCCAAATGATTGTTAACCAAAATATTGTTTAAGTTGATATACTCAAGTAATTGATTGTAAACTATTAACTCGATTATTTTTTCCATCGGTGGTAATGTATTAATTTGCCGAAAGTTTGAAGCTTCACACGTGTTAGGAATTTTTGAAATAGGAATTACTGTACTCAATTTCAGTTTCTCCGGAAATTTATCAGTTTCCAAAGAGGTATTAATAAAATGTAAAAAGGCATAAGCTGAAAAATCTACTGTGCTCTTAATAATTCTTGTATTCAAAATGTATCTCGTTGAGTACTTATTATTCAATTTATTCATAACTGCTAAACAATTTTTAATATCAACCCTTAGAAATTCAGAAAACTGAGATTCACAAACAGGAAAATTATCTAAACTTAATGGAAAAATTATTATTAATAGAACTTACTATTGCATCAATACTAACGACAAAATAGTAATTGAAGTATTCAGCAATCTCATTATCTTTAGATATATATTCAAATAAGTATCAAAAATATTATCAAGAAAATAAAAAAATCACTTTTAATGGCATTAACACTGGGGGAATTATATATTACACTCAAAATATATTTCCAACTTTTACATTATATTATGTAATATAATATCTATGTAAGATATTTTTGCAGATTATTAAAATCTATTATAAATAAAAATATTTTATTCGTAATCTATATGAATCAATTATTAAGTACTTAGAAATTAAGTTGTGCAAATTCGAAATTGAATTAGTTATTAAAATTACAATTTTGCGATCCAAATATTTGTCTTGTTCAATATGTACATATTTTTTTTCAGTCTTCTTGGGTTATGGATTTAAATTCTGTTTCAGCTAACATTTTTACGTGTTCTAATTTATCATTTTTAACAACTACATTATTTTTTACACTGTAATATGGTGCATTATCTAGACTATATAAAATTTTTGTATACATTTGGTATTAACATTTCCCTGTGCCCCTTTTCATAATTTTTTGTTTCATATCATTACGATAATCACCTGATTTGGCAACACACATAAATATTAATAAGTCATGAGATTCACATTTTAAAATTAGTCCAAAATATACATGGTTTTCAAAAACGCCGTGCCAGATCAAAGTTATTTTATTTTAAATGGAATACCCCGTATATATTTTTACAATTTTATAAACCTCTTGCTGAGCTAATTTCAACGATGTATCACACTTTATGTCTATTATATTTAATAAAGGATCTACAGCCACCTGAAAATCACATTTTTTTGAATTTAGATTGGATTTTTTAACACGATAGCATAGAACTTGAAAAAAGCCAAACCGTTGAAAATCAATAAAAACGGCTGACATGTTCCTGTCCTAACTTTTTAAGTTCTATGGTATGGCATTAAAAAATATTTGATACAGAGTGGTCAAAAAATTTGAAATCCAATCTTATTTTTAATTGTTTTTCTGATTTATGGTATACCTATAATAATAATAATTTTTATGGCCATCAATCGATATCGACATGCAGCGTCAAAGTCCAACAGAATGAAACATTGACCAAAAATAGCTTAACAAATAACCTTAAATTTAACAATATCGAAACACATATACATGACAAAAAAACACAAAAAATAAATTTTACCATACGAATACCATTACACAATGGCTTCAAAATAGCCATTCTTCAAAAGATAACGAATGACAGATCTTCTGAATTTGTTGACATTTTGTATTTTATACATCTTCTTTGGTAACCACCTAAATGCCTTTATAGTTCTGTATTGAGAGCTGCTCTCAAAAAATGCCGAACTATGCCCTAGAATTCTATGTTCCTCCCTCTTTGTCTTGTTTGCATATGAATTTCTCCCGGTTACCCATCAGCATTTTTATTACACAAAAAGAGTACTGTCAGTAATTCACGCTCTTCGAAATATTGTCGACAGATATTTATATCGCGGTTGCAGAATAATTTGTTCATTTTTATGAAAGTAGCCCTAGCAATTTCAACATGTCTTTTTATTTCATGATTTTCATCACCTTTTTCATTTATTATAGTTTCCAGATACTTGTAGTTTCCTACTTTTTCCACAGGTACGTTATTTATTTTAAGACTTGAATGGTTATTGAGCGTTTTGCTGAATATCATATATTAAGTTTTCTTGACATTAATTTTTATACCGTAATTGTTACATAACGTATTCAGTGTATCAAGCAAATGTTGTAAGTCTTCCGATGTTCATATTTATAGCACAGAAGGCTTCTCTCGTATCCAATATTTTTCGGAACCCCATTCTGTTTATCACTGATGTCAAGTTCCAGTTTCTGGTAAACTCGATTATGAATAACTTTAAGAAATATCTTCAGCGAGTGGCTCATTAATGAGATTGTTCGGTGGTCATAGCATTCGGTTTCTTAGGTATCACAACAAATGTAGACAAATGCCAATCTTTAGGTATGACGCCGGTGTTGTATACTGTGTTAAATAGATGTACCAATATAGAAAGAGATTGATCGTTTAAGAATTTTAGAAGCTCTGTAGAGATTTCATCAGGTCCATTTGCTTTTCCATTTTTGGCGTTTTTTATTGCATATTCTATTTCTTCTGTCAAAATTTCCGGTCCAGTGTCAGCAAATCCTAGAGAAATATTGGTTCTCTCGTCTTCAAATATATCATTTATGTACTAAGTCCACCTATAAATTTTATCTCTTATATCAATTTTTCCGTCTTTGTCTTTAAGTAATCCTGTTTGACTTCTTCTCTGGATACCTGTTATCTCTTTTATGTTCTTGTACATATTGAATGTATCTTAGTATCTTTCGTACTTTTTTATTTCTTCGCATTGTTCCTTAATCCATGTTTCCTTGGCTTCTTTGATTTTTCGTTTTACTCTTTGGTCTATTTCTTTATATTTTTCAAAGTTATTCTTCATGTCTCGTCTCTTATCCATTAACTTCAATATGTCTTTCGTCATCCACATCTTATTTTTCATTATAGTCGGGGCCAGGCGTTTTAAAATTGTTATTTTTATCGTTCTATTTGTTTATTAATTTTTCATTTACATTGTATGTACCTCGAATTTGGTTCTCCGCTCTAATATTTTCATTTATTTCTTCCAGAGTTTTTTTGCCATATATTATAATTTCTTAGTTTATTCAGATCTAATTTTTTTTAATAGGTTTAACTATCTTCTTTGGTCTCACCTGGATCATAGAAACCACAGGGTTGTGATCAGAACCTATATCAACCCAGGGTAGGTCTTGGTATATTTGACGGCATTACGATATATTTGGTTTCGCACTACTTTTTTTTTTGTATGTTGAGGGGATGTCAATGTATACAACCTTCTTACAAGTGAATATAAAATTGTTCTATTTCGTCTTCATCTTTGTCTGGTGTCGGAGCGTAAACTTATATAAGATTTATTGTATTGTGTGTATCTCTAACTTGTATCTGTATTATACATACCGAAAAAGAAGTGAAACTAGCTACAGAATCTCTCCACTTTTTTGAGATAATTATTCCTACTCTGTATTAATATTTTTTGTTGTTGCATCCAGCATAGTAGAATATTCCTTGATTACGAGTTGAACATTAAACAAAATAGCAATGTTTAACCATTCCATTTCCTGGGTAGTGTTGTCGAGTTTTCCTGATGAGAATAGACTCTTTACATTCCATGTTGCGATTCTTAAGGCTGTCTTAGCAATAAAGAATCTGGCCTGTAGTTGTTTATATTAGTTTTAGGTCCTTTCTTATGCAATGGAATTATTTTTGAAAATTTTAATTCAACTGGAAAGAGAACACTATTCAAATAAGTATTAATAATATTTGATAAGGGTAATGATATATACCCATCTACTTTTTCGATTACAAATTATGGAATGTATCTACTCCACATGAAAACATTAGTTGTAAGTAGTTACTATCTTTAGAATTATTAAGGTTGAAGTGTGTATTAAACAAACATACTATTATATATTGGGATTTTTAACTATTTCATCAACTTTTAAGTTTATATCTTCCCCTGTTCTGTTTCTATTAGTAATCTTATAAAAAATATTCCACATTGATTTTGAGTTATTTTTGGAATTGTATTGTCATATATTGCTCTCTTGTAGTCAGGTAAATATCTTTTATAAGTAGACCTTTCAATGTTAAATTTTACAAAAATGTTATCGCGCCGAGTATTCAAATAAAGTTTATATCAATATTGTTGCATTAATCGTTTACTTTCAGGCGTTATCCAAGACTTATTTTTATTTTTATAACTGCTACAATTCGACTGTGGAAAATATATATCAAAACGGTAAAAAAAGAATATTGTAACAAATTTTTAAATTTAGTTTCTACTTCTTCAACATCCATAAATTAATTTATTTGAAAAGAATCTTCTTTTGGCAATTGCTGAATGATTTTGTACATTACGTATGAAAATTTTAACTAACTGGGTAAAATGGTCTGATGTGAATGACTGAATAATTTTTACTTCTGATATTATAATCCCGACAAATAATATCATTTCTTCTATGTGTCTTACTAGACAGGTAAGGTTTATTTTCTGACAATAACTATATTCCAAATAAAGTGTCTAAAGCATACAGATAAGAAAAGATGAAGAGTTTTGTAGGGACTGTAAAAGTAAATGAAGGATATTTTAATAGTACTCAAAACTGTTTTTAATTTATCTTTTACAAGGGGTAAAATTTTAGAGTGCTTGACGAAACAAAACAAAAAATTTCTGTTATCATATGCAAACTAAACTTTTGAATATTGTACAGTAAGTGGAAGAAATGTTTTTTTTCTGTAATTTATAAACGATTTTTTTAAATGTATATGGTTGATAGTTTAGCACCGCAATATGGACATATTTTGCTCTACTTTTTTTCTTCATTCCAAATGAACTTATTCATGGCTTAACAAAAGAGTATTACAATGTCATTCAAATATTTCCGAAAGAATATTTAATTGTTATAAAGGAGCTAAAATATAAAACTTACAAAAAGCCTCGGTAGGACAAACAATTTTCTATCAATATTTCTCACCGCTACACAGCAACTTACAAACCTCCCGGTTTTTTTACAATATGTTCTGCCAAAAAAGAAAACTGATCCTTTTTGATTTATTGGGTCTTCATAAGCATCCCACCAAAAGAATCTGAAAACCTTAGAAAAATATTTACAATTATTTTACAAGCTCAGTAATAGTAGAGATTTACATTTTTGGATGCAAGTTGATATTGGATTCCTATTTAATATATGAGAGTTTCCCATCAATCTGACGTCTAACAATTTAATTACATGGAGTCACAAATAGTTTTCGCCAAATATCTAAAAGATGGTAAACTTTTGACAAATTATTTATTAGCAAATTTGTAGTCAGAAAATTCGCTACAAATAGATTATAATAAATTTTAAAGGTAGGCGTAACTATTATTATTTAATCTAAGAAGCTGAATTTGAATGGATTGACGTCCTCATCTTTCCAAAATTGAGAGAAATTATTCCATGTCGCCTTTGATTCCCTTCTTCATTAATATCAGGTATGGTATTTGACAAAGACTTAATATGACATTAGCTACAAACTATGGATCAATTCAATCCTGTTTTTCAACTTTTAAAACATCAGTTACAAAAAATTGACCTTAATGGTATATCAGGGATAGGCCAAAGTAGAACTGTAATTAGCTCCAACCTATGAACATTTCTTGTTTCAATTTAATACTAGACTATATATACAGGTTGTTTATAGTTTAAGAACAGAAGTAGAACGACGTTTGAAAATATTTGTCAATGGCAGAAATTTCGAAACACGCGGTGTTTGATTGGACATACATTTGTACCTTATGCATAAAATCCATATTTGTAGTTTTCTAGTTATTTTCACCTTTTTTATGTAATTTTATTTTTAAATATTAATTATAGCTTATTAGTTCTTTGAAGCCTTTTAAACAAAACTTGCTACAAAAATTTCAAAGATAAATTATTTATAATTTTAGAGTTAGTATTTCTAATTTGTTTTCGACAGTTGTTAAATTTTTACCATTTTTTGTTAATTTTACAAATTGGATTAATTATTTGGTACAGATTGTCGCGATTATATTGTTACGATAGTATGTACATGGATTTAGTTAAATATCGGCCTGTACATAGAACTCACTTTTTATTTAACATTTTCTAAATTATAGCATACTATCGTAACAATATCATGTTCCTATATTTAGTATTATTTCCCAGCTAAACCGGAAATGATTGAATACCAATGAATACATTTTCTAAAAAATAATAATTTAATATTAGTATTTAAAAGCTTGTTCCTCTAGAGAAATTACCATATTTTATTAACAAAAAAGGAAATACCTCGAGATTTCATGCATAAAAATAAATGTGTTCAATAAAATATAGTTTTTCAATTTTCTTCCACAAACATTTTTCAGTAAAATAAGCAGTTACTATAACCTACTGGAGACACAAAATAATTAACAGTACAGAATTAAAACATCCTAATTCTTTCTGAAATGTTAGCTCTGAAAGCATCATATTTTCTAGTACAATGATATATTATGCAGTGTGGAAAAGTACACAGAGTCATAAACACAAATTCTCTATGTCTCCTGTATCACACATTTTATATAGCAAACTGTCTGCTACAATATCTACAAGAAATGTTTTTATGTAAAAGTTTACTATTTTTAAATATTTGCCAAAAATTACTTTTCATTACCTATGACTAATAGCATAGTAGTGTTAGATCGACATAAAAGTTTCACATATGATTTACAACCCCATTATTAAAATACATGCAAGGATGTAGTATATTTATATGTCTATTTTTCTTGTATTTATATATGATTCATAACTATTGGGGCATAGGCTAAGGGCAGGTTATTTGGACCAAAATATGGCGATAGGACCAAATATACCTTAATAAAATATTTCTCTGGAATACGATATAGAGTAGCGAGCAAATCGTCGTAGAGAGTACATGTTTATTGCGATCGAGCGTGTTATCAATTTCGTACTTTATCTTTATCTTTATCGGATTAGTGGTCAACTAACAAAATTCCACAACGCCAGTGGCGTACCCTTTATTTTATGGAGTCTTGCCACCAAAAATCGTCAGGTAAGCAGCAAGTCTCTTACATTAAGAACACCCTGGGGACATGTTCCCAACATCCCAACAATTTCATGGGTTTCCTCCTCAACCCCAACCCTTAAATTCCACTCAACTAAAACTTAAAATCAAGCCCACAGTCACCGAAGAGGTAGCCCCTAGTGATGACGACATCAGCGATATTGAAACAGAAAATAAAAACCCATGGCAAGAAGTCAGAAAGCGAAAATTCGTTAAACAACACGACGAACCAGGATCTCCAAACACACCACCAACAAAAGTTCAAAACCGTTATGATATTCTATCAAATACTGATGGCAACGAGCAAACCGACCAAACTGAAGCAAATAAACAACAAAAACCAACGAAACCCCCTCCAATATTCATATATGGCGTCAAAAATTTTAAAGACATGGTCAGTAATTTTTCTCAAGTAGTGGAAAAAGAAACCTACTACACTAGAACTCTACCAAATGACACTGTCAAAGTTGCAACTCATACAATAGATACGTACCGAAAGTTAGTCAGACACTTGAAAGAAGAAAACATAATTCATCATACATACCAAATAAAAGAAGAACGTGCTTATAGAGTTGTAATAAGACACCTCCATCATTCTATACCCACAGAAGACATTAAAAATGAACTAGAGAAAATAGGTCATAAAGTTCGCAACATAACTAATGTTAAGCACAGATTAACAAAGCACCCCTTATCTCTATTTTTCATAGATCTTGAACCACAGGAAAACAATAAAACAATATTTAAGCAAGAGTTTTTGTGCAATTCCAAAATAACAGTAGAGGCTCCTAAGAAAAACAATTCAATCATCCAATGTTTACGATGTCAAGCATATGGCCATAGTAAAACGTATTGCTATAAACCATACAACTGTGTTAAATGCGGCGAACAACACGATACTAAGTCATGTAAAAAACCAAGAAATACTCCGGCGAAGTGTGCATTGTGTCAAGAAGACCATCCTGCAAATTACAAAGGCTGCTCAACTTACAGAGAACTAGTTGCATCAAGAAATAAACCAAACATAGAAACACATACACGTCAACGCATACAAACAAACTCAATAAATAACTCAAATCGTCACATCTCCCCTACATACAATCAACAACAAACATATGCAAATGTAGCTGCAAATTCCAATCCTGAGCCTAAAACCAACATAGAATATCAGTTAATAACATTCCTAAACGAATTCAAAAATATGTTTTCGCAGCTTATGAGTCAAAACAACATGATCCTAAACTTGTTAACAAAAGTCATTAATAAATAAAATTCAATAATATTCTTAGAATTGCAACCTGGAACGCCAATGGTCTGCTTAACCACAAGCAGGAAATTATTACATTCCTAAATTTCAATAAAATCGATATTTTGCTTATTTCAGAATCTCATTTCACTAACTTAACCACTTTTAATATACCCCTCTATTCAACCTATAGTACTCCTCACCCTGATGGTACGGCTCATGGTGGGTCAGCGATAATTATCCGCAATTGCATCTCTCATCACGAATTACCGAAATATCAAACAGACAAAATACAATCCACAAATGTTCAAATAAACGCAGTGCCGTGGCATTTTAACATATCTGCAATGTACAGTCCACCAAGGCATGCAATAACTTCAGACGAGTATAAAGTTTTCTTTCAAACTCTTGGCAATAGATTTATATCTGGTGGCGACTGGAATGCTAAGCACACACATTGGGGCTCAAGACTTATCACAACAAAAGGTCGAAATCTTTTAAAAGTTGTTCTTGATGAAAATTATGAAGCTCTCTCAAATGGTATTCCAACGTATTGGCCAAGCGATCCTAGAAAATCGCCCGACCTGCTGGATTTCTTTATAACTAAAGGAATCTCTAGAAACTGCTGCATAGTAGAATCCAACTATGACCTCTCGTCTGATCACACACCAGTTATTATGAGCCTGAGTACTACAGTTATGAACAAATCACCTCCTCCCAAATTAATTTCGAAAAATACTAACTGGACTGCTTTTCAATCACACCTAGAAGAAAACACTAACTTACAGCTACGAATAAAATCTCCAGAAGACCTAGATACCACAGCCCAGTACTTTATCACTCTTGTTCAACAAGCAGCTTGGCAGTCTACCCCAGAAACTAGATATACACCTACTAATACCGCAGATGTGCCACTATACATTAGACAACTCATTGCTGAAAAAAGACGGGCTAGAAGAATCTGGCAAAGATCTAGAAACAATTTAGATCAGCACACTTATAATAGACTATCTAGGCAACTAAAAGCAGCCATTAGAGATGCAAACAACAAAAACTTCGAGCAATACATCACTAATCTGACAGTAAATGATAACACAATCTGGAAAGCTACGAAAAAATTTAAAAGACCACAAATTCCAATTCCCCCGATCCGTAAACCAAATGGCAATTGGGCTCGTTCTGATAAAGAAAAAGCCGACGTCTTTGCTACGTATCTTACTGGCGTATTTCAAAGCGAACCAGGGCCTGATGATAAAGAGGTAGAAGATTTCATTAATACAGCATGTCAAATGTCTCTTCCCATTAAAAGTTTCACTCCAAGAGAAGTCAAAGAAGAAATTAATAAACTTAACCCACGGAAAGCTCCAGGTTACGACCTAATTACAGGCCAACTGTTAAAGCAACTCCCCCGCAAGGCTATTATCCTCTTGACAGTTATTTTTAACCGGATGTTAAGTTTATCCAGTTTTCCTACAATATGGAAATATGCCGAAATCATCATGATTCCCAAACCAGGAAAACCACATAATGAAATGACATCTTATCGACCTATAAGTCTTCTGCCAACCATAAGCAAAGTCTTTGAACGTCTATTAGTACAAAGAATATACGCAGACCATGAATTCCTAACACTGCTACCTAATCACCAATTTGGTTTTCGGGAAGACCATTCTACTGTTCAACAAGTCCACAGATTAGTGAATGAAATCTCCAAAACTCTCGAGAATAAGAAATTTTGCAATGCAGCATTCCTCGACATCTCCCAGGCTTTCGATAAGGTCTGGCATAAAGGCTTACTCTTCAAATTAAAAAATGCTTTATCCAGCAACTACTATCTCCTTATCAAATCCTACTTATCAAATAGGCATTTTTCCATAAAATTCAATGACCAGCAGTCTAGTTTCTGCCCTATCAATTCCGGTGTACCCCAGGGTAGCGTTCTTGGACCGCTGCTTTTCCTTCTCTTCACAGCAGATATACCTCAGACCAATAACACTACAATGGCTTCCTTTGCTGATGATGTAGCAGCACTAGCTGTAAGTGAAGACCCTGCAATAGCATCTGCAAACCTCCAACATCATCTGGACCTACTCAGTAACTGGTATACTAGATGGAGAGTCAAAATAAACCAAAATAAATCAATTCAGGTTACCTTCACAACACGACATAACACCTGTCCACCTGTTAATATTAATGGCGTACGCATACCAACAGCAACCGAAACAAAATATCTTGGCCTCCACCTGGACCAACGCCTTACTTGGAAAAAACACATCCAAACCAAAAGAAGACAACTCGATCTGAAGCTTCGACAAATGTATTGGCTTTTAGGTCGAAAGTCAAAACTTAACCTTTCCAACAAAGTTCTGATTTACAAAGCCATTCTCAAACCGATTTGGACTTACGGAATCCAACTGTGGGGCTGCTCAAAACCAACATCAGTAAACATCATACAGAGATTCCAATCCAAAGTCCTAAGATCATTAACGAATGCACCATGGTATGTGAGCAACCGGACACTCCACGATGACTTAAAAATTCCCCTAATTAGAGATGAAATCAACCGATTAACAGATTCATACAAACAGCGGACGATCAACCACGAAAATGAATTAGTAGATTGTAAATAAAGAATTTAAAAAAAAAAAAAAAAAAAAAAAAAAAAAAAAAAAAAAAAAAAAAATACGATATAGGGCATTTAAGTTGAATTTTTTTTTTCGTTTTTTTCTGATAATGAGATGTTATATTTATCAATTGTTATCGCAATCGGCACAGAGGCATAGCTTTGGACAAGCAATATTATTTTATGTATTATTTCATATTTTGTTACAGGGGGCGCCACGTGAATGATTTCTGATGATGAAATGTAAGTGGTAGGTAGCTTTTTTTCACAAAACTTTTTAGTGATTTTGATTAGAAAATATGATGTAAACATCATTTCTACGTAATATTGGTACTCTTGTTTAAACACGATAATTTCACGCGTTTTCGAGAAAAACGCAATTGAACAGTTCAGAGTCACAGAAAGTGATTTCAAATAACAGACAATAAAAAAAACTTGTAACGTAATGCTTCTACTTCAACGGTAAAGAAGATTTAAAAATAATTTAACATAAAAAGAGCAAACTTAAATTAAATGTTCTACGTGGCCTCCTCAGACTTCTATGCCTTTTTTAATTCTTCTAAAGGACTTTTGGATGTCAATGAAACATTATTCTGTTCTCTTATTAAATTAGCCGCATTTTGACGTACCCAAACAAGGAATTCAAGAGGGTTATAGTCAGGACTACTTGGTGGCCCTTCAAAATCAGTTCCTCTGCCAATTCATCGTTGAGGAAATATACCACTTAAGATGATTTCTAACAACTAATGGGAAATGAGGTGGATCTCCATCCTGCATAAACGACAATTTCCTTTTTACATCTAGTGACATATGAACCAAAATATCATTAAAAGTATTTTGCAAAAAGAAAAATAAGAATCTCCATTTAAATTTGGAGGAAGAACATAGGACCTAGTAGTTGGTCGGCTATAATGCCACACCAAATATTAAATTTAAACTCTTGCTGAAAATGTTTTTCTTTAACAGCATGCGGGTTTTCTTCTTCCCAGTAATGACTCTTTCGCCAATTAAAAACCACTCGTCTGGAAAAAGTCGCTTCATCGGTGAACATAATATTCTTAATAACATTTCGGTCATCATTATGCTTGTTGAGAATACGTTGGCAGAACTGTAACCGTTGTGGGAGATCTCTTGGAAGCAAATTTTGAACAGGAGTAAAGTAATAAGGGTGGAACTTTTCTTTTTTTAGAATTCTAATAATAGACAACTGACTTACTCCTGTTGTCTCTGTCAGGTGACGTGAACTTACTTCAGGATTTTCATCTACTTGAACCAAAATTTCATCTTCGTTAGGTGTGATTTGTTTCGGACGACCACCCAGATTTTTACTATGAAATGACCCGGTTTCACCCAAACGATGAAATAGATTTGCAAAAGTTTTGTGATTTGGTTGCCTTCTATCTGGATATAACAATTCATACCTTCCGGTTTAAAGATGTAACAATAGACTATAATCTCACAGCAAAAATAATTCACACGAAATGACATTTACCACAAACAATTATCTGACAGTCCAAAGCACACTTTTCATAAGTGAAATAATATTTGAAATCCTCTTCTGTGACTCTGAACTGTTCAATTGCGTTTTTCTCGAAAACGGGTGAAATTATCGTGTTTAAACAAAAGTACCAATATTACGTAGAAATGATGTTTACATCATATTTTCTGATCAAAATCACTAAAAAGTTTTGTCAAAAAAAGTTACCACTTAATTTCATCATCAGGAATCATTGAAGTGGCGTCCCTTGTAACAAAATGTGAAATAATACATAAAATAAGATTCCTTGTTCAAAGCTATGCCTCTGTGCCGATTTCGATAACAATTGATAAATATACTGTGTCATTATCAGAAAAAAAAACAAACCAAATAACCTGCCCTTAGCCTATGTCCCGATAGTTATGAATCACCCTGTATATATATATATATATATATATACAGTATGGTCCACATGAAAGGCATAAATGCAATCCGTCTGTTTTTAATTTTTAAATGGGCGTTTCGTCAGATCCTCTTTTTATTTTTGACGTCATCTCCGTGAGCGTGACGACGTCATCAACAAAATTTTTATATAGAAAAATGGTTCTTGCAATACATCAATTGAAAGGTCCTTTAAAAAACTATTCATTCATATCAATATGTCTAAGTAATTAATTTCTGCATGTCAAAAAAATGACTTATTAAATTTCTAATGCCACAATAAATATAATAAAGTACAACCAAATTTAAAGCAAGTGCTCAAATTGTTTAGCGTCAGCTAAAATACAATGCGAAAGACGAGCCGGGAACTCTTCTCGAAATTAACTTCCGGAGTTATTTTTGCAATCTCAATGCGTATCCCTTCTTTGAGTCCATTAATAGTTGTTGGTCTATTTATGGACACTTTACTTTTCAAGTATCCCCATAAAAAGAAATCGAAAGGAGTTAAATCAGGTGTCCTCGGTGGCCACTAAATTGCTTCTCTGCGACCTATCCACCGATTTGGGAAGACGTTGTCCAAGTAGTTTCTCACCAAGACAACGGAGTGCGGTGGCGCACCATCTTGCTGCAGCCACCACAAAACATTTCTGTTTGGGAACAACCGGTTTAATTCTGAGAGTAAGAAGTTCTGCAGAAATTGTAAATATCGAGGATCCGTTAAGTTTTCTTCGAAAAAGTATGGTAATATAATCCTATTATCTATTATTCCCGCCCAAACATTCACTTTCTCTGGGAATTGGGTAAGGTACTCCTGCATCCAGTGTGAATTTTCTGTAGAGCAATACCGGAAAGTCTGACGATTCACATGACCGTTTAGGAGCAATGTAGCTTGATCAGAAAAAATAATTTTTTTTAAAAACATCGGGTCTCTGTTATTTTTTTCCATTAGAATTTCACAAAATAACTCGTGTATCAAAATCTTCTTCCATAAGTTCCTGCACTAAATTTACTTTATAGGGATGCCACTTCTCCTTTTTTAGCGTTCTAAGAACTGTTTAATGGTCAACCTCATTATCTAACGCTACTTGCCGTAAACTGGTATGGAGATTATTTTCAAAGGCCAGCAGAACACCTAGTTTCTTGTTGTCAGATATTTGTTTCCTACTACCTTTAAGGAGGTCTTTTACATGACCCGTTTCTCTAAATTTTTTCTCAATTTTGCTTACTGTGGACTGTAATTGGTTCTTGGTTGTGATATTTATTATTGAATAACTTATATACTTCTTTCTGCGTACGTGTTTTATCTGCACAACCAATTAATATTAGAATTTCAATTCTTTCCGTTTCAATCAGCTTCATGACCGCCTTTACCAAATTTATTTTTGGGTATCCATAAATACTAAGAAATCTGTTCGAATGTCATTAGTACTGCTTTTGACAATAATACTTAAGACATAATTGATATGGGTGAATAGATATTTAAAAGACTTTCAATTGATGTATTCTAAGACCCACTTTTCTATTATCATGCTCACAGAGATGACGTCAAAAATAAAAAGGTGATCTGACGAATCGCCCATTTAAAAACAAAAATCGACGGGTTTGAGGATTTTCCCCTAAAATTGCCGATATACGAAATAATGAATTTATTCCTTTCATTTGGAATATATAAGCTACAAAAAATTAAATGATAAATTCGGTTTTATTTATTTACCTTTTTGTCATCAACTTCTTCTAAGGGTATATCAGTTTTATCTAATAAAGTTTCTTCTTCATTAACTGTAGTGTTCATCAAATTTTCCCATTCAGTTTCAAATTCTGCCTGAATATCATTACCAAGTTTCTGACTACCTTCGGCTATTTGTGACTCTATATCTTGTATTTGAGTGACATCAAAGTCATCATCAAAGTTTTCTTGGGTCATATCGGTGTCTATAATTTGACTTTCAGTTACTGTTGCAGGGATTTCACCGGAATCATCAAAAGTTAGCTCATTTTCAAATTGATCAATTTCATCAGATTGAGGTTTTTCAATTTTATCAGATGTATCTTGTTGATGCTCAGATAGTAAAGTTTCTTTATTTTTTTTGGACATGTTACTGCCGACTTGATTGAATAATCTCTTGTGTGGCTTTTCCGAAATATCCTGTGCTTTGAATACCTTTACTTCAACTTCTTTCAGGACTGAAACTGAATTTATACTTAAATTTTCCCTAGGTACTGGTTTTGTCTCTATAGCACGTTTTTTAAAAGGCTGCGAAAAGTTTTTCATGTAATCTTTAGCTGCTAGTTTTTTCGCTAACGCTGAATATTCATTAACTTTGGGCTTTGGAATACTAGTTGAAGGAGCAGAGTCAGAATCGATTTCTCCAAGAATTTCTGATAACATCTCATCATCATCAATTTTTTCCTCCTAAAATAAATTATATGATTGTATACCCTGTACTGTATTTCAATATTATACAAAATAAATAATAAAAAAGTAATTAGTAATGCTAAAGGCTGAAGGGGTGTACAAAAAACTAGTGATTAAACCTGGGGTATATGTGATAGTACCGTAGGCTCATCTTTTAGTTAAAGATACATTAAACCCGTATTATTTTTCAGATTTAAAACTAAGAGGTAATTCAAAATAATTTTGTAGACAAACTAGCTCAAATTATTTTTCTATGTATAATTTGTTAATGTATGTATAAAATAATAATACTTATAATAATTATAATGTGCACAAGACACTTATGCCACTATTATGAAATTAAAGGTAGTATTTATTATTGTCTCATAAAATGTTTCAATTGAGTGCAGACTAGTATAATAGAAATTAATTTACAAAGAATTCGCGTAAGAATGAAAAATTGTTAATAAAAAATTATACTGAAAAAAATACACTTTTTCTCAATAGTAAAACAACTTCCCTTTTATATTAAAGTCACTCACTGCACGACAATATACTGAGGGGCCACCTTAACTGATGTAAAGAGAAAGAAATAGACCAGAAAATAAAAAAATAGTTTTATGTAGTAGTATTGTACAAAAACTAATAACAGTGTGAACAGCTTTTAAAACAAGATTTTACTGTCTATTGTAGTTATTTGATAATTGTAATGGTAGAGACTAATTTATTACTTACTAGAAAGTTGCAAAATTAAATATTTACACTTATATTATTTACGGGAAGCATATTAGATGATTGCTTCTATTTATCTGTGACTACTGGCCTTTAACAATTAGTAATTGTTGAACAAAAATGTCCACTACAACCCCTTATGTAGACAATGCTAAATATATAAAAGAAAACAATTTAGACCCATATACTTTTTAAAATAGGATATTTTAAATTTTAAAAATACACACCATTAAAAAATGTCATAAACTGCCATTACTTTCTTGAAACATCTGTATTGATCCCATAGGAAGTTTTAAAAACTAGATATAGAGTTCTAAATCTATTTTTAATAACCAATGATTTACTGTCATATTATGTTTATATCATTAAATTGTTTATTACATTCGAATATGCACGTATATTGAGTTTGGAAAACAATTAAGATGACTAATTGTAAGAAAGCATTTTAAACAGCAAATATTTTTTAATCATAAATATCCAGCCAACAATAGGACTTTCAAAAATTAAGAATTTAAAAAAAAATACTATTTTCCTGTCTGTATGTGGTCATTTAGTATTAGTAAATTGCAAAAAAAAACAATTTTCTAGCTAAAACATATTAGGTATAACAAAAATAACTCACAGAATCAGCGACCATATGGGAAAGTAAAAGTACAACCTTTTTTGAAGTAACTAAAACATCTTACAGCAAAATTTATAAGGAGACAAGCCAATATTGCCATATGATTAAGCATTAATAAAACCAGAACACGTCAGAAGTTCAAATATCCCAATAACTTTTGTAACACTTTTTTGAAACACTTTCCCTTGAAGGAGAAGACAACAGCAAAAGACCCTTTTTTTTACTACATATTATTAATTTATATTTTTTACATCATAATAAATGAAATGTAAAATACAAAATTTTAATTTTATAACAAGAATATTTTGGATCTTCTATAGATAGATATACTTTTTTCAAAACTATCTGAAGTTTAATATAGTTACCATTTTCTTTTTTGTTGACATGCTTGAAAACAATTGTTGAATTTTTCCTTTTCCACAGTTCTCAGACACATTTTTATTTTTCCTCTTAGTGCCTTTCCCTTTAGTAGATGCTTGAACAATTGACGACAAATCCAAATCATCATCAAAAATGTCTCTGCCATCTTCAACATAACCACTTCCATCTAAAATATATAAGTATGACAAATGTTTTATGGGTACCGTCATATAAATAAGATAAATTTCATCTTAAAGTTTATGAAATGTTTAAAAAATAAAATAAATACCATCATCTACTATCCAATCATCATCATATCTAGATAAAACTTCTTTAACATATTGGTTTTCTTCAACAACTTCATAAACATTGTCAACTTCTTCAACTTCATATTTATTTTTAACTCCTTTTTTAAGCTGCTTGAACTTTTCAAACGCCTTTGCTTTATAGGAGGATCCCAACCGATCCCTTCTACTAGATCTGCTATCTTGAGCTGCAAATTCCTAAATAAATTATAATAAAATATTACGTGCTTACTTATGTTACGAGATTCTTCCATTGTATTTTTACTTTTTATAAGTATAATTTGTGTGTCTCTAATTTTTTCTTTTTAAATAGCTTATTTCCATTACAATTACTCAAATTGGCGGTAAAACTTTAAAGCATAGCCTCAAAAATTCTTCTTTTTTACACAGGCCCTTTATAGAAAACCTCACAGTAGTCTTCACTCAGTCAGTAGTTAGTGAGTGCACCAAGTTATATTTAAAATATACATTATTTTTTACAAATAGTCTAAGAATATGTATGTGATATGATTTAACTAATACTCAATTGAATTTTATAATACTTAGTAGGTACTGTAGTCCTTGCGCTAAATCGGAATCTCAGATCTGACAACATTGCTACAGTAGGTCGGTCGCTACATACAGGATTGGTCTTACCGTGGCAGATTTAAACTAAAAATATAATTTAATAAGAAAAAAATTAACACACATTCGGCTTCACTCTTAAAAAGTACAAAAAATAAACAATAAATTTTAAATGTAATACAATTCAAGAACAATAAATTTTAAGTTTTGAACAATTAAAAACAGCTATTTGTGTATTAAGATCGAAAAGTGATACATTGTCGATTTGAGACAGAAAGTTGCCGCGATCCGCTATGCGTCGCGCTACAAAGCTACAAAGTATTTTTCGCTCAAATTGCACACAAGATTGTTTCTACGATCACATTAATTTAAGAGACAAAGATATTTTAGTAAATCATGAATTATTGGTTTATATTAAAAGTAAATTGTCATTATATAGATGGCGCTATTAAATTTTGCCGTTTT
Source organism: Hermaeophaga mercurialis (assembly GCA_951812935.1). Classification (NCBI taxonomy): domain Eukaryota; kingdom Metazoa; phylum Arthropoda; class Insecta; order Coleoptera; family Chrysomelidae; genus Hermaeophaga; species Hermaeophaga mercurialis. Next base: position 4,744,884 of record OX638366.1, read on the forward strand.
ATGTCTATTGCATAAAAATGATCCTGAAGCCACATCTGTTATCATTCTTCACAATTGTACATGATTAAATACTGGTTTATATATGCATGGATTCGTTGGCGGCAGTATGTACGCCAGTTCAACTTTCACGCCAGTACAAGTTTACATTACACTGAATTTGGAATCGCAAGTTTTACTTTGTATGCGATCTCGTAGATAAGCGTGAAAGGTAAAAAAGCTAGACGTCAACGAGAGTTTAGACTTATAAATCTTACTTGCACGTTCGGAAAGGATGTGCAAGTATTTGAGTGGGGCGTGCAAGTATTCAGTGGCGCCAGCAAAAGTTGGAAGGTAACCAACTTTTTCGATCCGTGCATGCATGTTTTCAACTGGCGCACCAACCGTTGTTTAGACATGTATTTTTAAGTTAATAGGCATGCCAGTATATTCTGGTGCCAGCGAATCCATGCATATGTAAGCTCGCCTTTACTTAAATGGACCAGTATACCCTATTGCCAAATTTCATGACATGAATCTTGTAGAGTATAAAAGTTATACTGAATTCAATTTAGTATCACACATTTGCTTAATTTATATCATTCATCTTATTTGCACCTTTAAATTGATGTCATGCTGTCATTAATCCTCGTGTTTTTTAGTGGTTTGTGTTTATATGTGTATATAATTTATAACACTCTCCAAAACAACAACAAACAAGTTGTTTACGAATTAAAATACAGAGCATGGCAATTGTTAATGTTTGGAAACAAAATTTTAGCCAACTGATTTGTGACGTCACGACTGTCCTGATCCATTATACTTGACATTCATAATGGAAGAAGAATAACATAACCATAAATTAGGTTTCAATCATATGACTTCAAAATTAAAGCAGATAAAGATGTGGTGTCAACAATAATTAAAATTAAACACCATGAGAGAACAAACATTACCATCTCAAAAAAACAAGAAAAAAGCAAGTGAAGAAATGAATGAAACTTTAGCTGGTAATTCAGAAAATCCAACAGACGAGGAAAACATTGATACAAATTCAGAAGCTAACGAAAACACCCAAGATCAAAATGATGAGGAAGAAAATTATAATGATATGACACCAGAAGGTAAAAATGTCTCAATTTAATTACAGCATAAAAAAGCTTCAGTTAAATTTCAGAATTTGCTTCTTTGGATAATCAATTAGATGCTTTAAATTCAGCTTTAGATGATATTGAACAAAAAAATGATGATATCCATGCTCAGTTACTTCAGCTGCTAACGGCTAATAGAGAAATCCGTCGTCAGTTGCAAGAGGCGAATTCTGAAAATAATGAAAATCAAACGGATCAAAACCCTCCCCTTCAACCAAAGCAATAAAAGATAAAATATAACTATCATTCCTTTTTTTCTTAAAATCAGATGTTGTATAGAAAGTATATAAGTCTGTCAATAATAACTGTAATTAGTAAGTTTAATGTGATAATAAATATTTAAAATTGATTAGGTATGCTTTTTTGAATATTTTGCAGTATTGCAGATATATTGTATTATTTTACTAAAATTTATGTGAAACTTGTTAAAATTTGTGGTTGTCCAGAATACAGCGGTGTAACAATGAGAAAATTTTATTGCATTAAATTTGATTTAAGTTCTAATATTTACGTTTTATTCTGATTCTTTTTTTTACCAGTGTAATAACAGCCAGGAGTTTCAGTCACGAGTTTACAGACGTCAAAATACAAGCGGTCTAATACCACCCACAAACATTTTAAAAAATCGCAGTACCCTTGATATATCCGTTGCTAGTACATTTTTCAGTGAAATATATCTCATTTTATTCCCCCTACATAACGTATACCGCGTTAAATTTTGCTGACCAAAAATTAACCCTCAAACCAAACTCATCTATAAAAAGCTAAAAAAATCGCAGCCCTTAAAATGTATGTGACTGAAACCTTTTCAGTGAATATACCTTATTGTATCCCCTCTAAATACGGCATATCTTGTTATGTATTGCTGAACACAAATTGACCCTCAAACCAATCTCATCTATAAAAAGTGAAAAAAAACACCATTTAAATATACATGGCTGAAAGTTTTTTTAGTAAAGAATATCTCACCCTATCTCCTCTACATAATGTATATCTCGTTATATTTTTGCGAGCACAAATTCACCCTCAAACCAACCTCATCTATAAAAAGTGAAAAAAAAATCGTAGCACTCTTAAAATGGATGTAGCTGGATTTTTTTTCATGAAATATACCTTATTGTATCATATATTTATTTATTCACGAAAAAACAACCCAATACGTAACAATATGCAGTTTTGTGGTCTTTATTCTTTACTTCTTGTAGACTTCATTTCTGTTTGTATGTAAAGCTTTTATCCCGAGTTTGTTACTGTTTTCTGTTTTTTGGGTGCATTCATTATCCCATCATTTTTTCTTTGTAGATCGTTTTTTTGGTACCGTTGTTATTGCCATTTCAATAATTTTCTCCATCTCCAACCATTATTTAATTTATGTTCAGAGACGTTTTCTGTGTTATTTCTTGATAACCTCGTTCAATTTCGTTTTCATAATTTTCTTGTACCAATTTAGTTTGCAACTGTTTCGTATAAAAATATTTTTTCCTCTTATCTGTATGCTTACCTTTACATCTACTCTCAGTAGAAAGTTATCTGAGTTAATATCCGCCCTTCTCTTGGATTTCAACTCAGTTATCATTTTTCTATATTTATTATAAACCACTCCATTCTAGATTCCACGTAGCTTAGCTTTTGTTTTGTATCTTACAAATATTTTTTAGTTGACTGTTCTCTTGGGTTTCTCGTAATGTTATTCTTCTGATGTGATGAAGGTTAACTTCTTTTCATTCATTTTGGATCCTCTGATACGTAGTCATCGTCGTCTATAATTTCTTAATTTTAAATAATTTACTAATAATTAGATTTAATTTACTGATTAAATTGTCTTTTATCTACACTCCAGCAAAGTCGCTGCATAGCCTCTTATTTATTGTTCCCTTACTTGGTTGTTTGATCACTTCACTACATTCGCTGCGAAATAATGAAATAATGTTTTGGTGATTGACAAAAAATTCGAATAAAGAACTTTTTTTTAGATGGATGGTTTGACCGTCCCCCATTTCCAATATGTTTAAAAAATTATTGCTAACCAGCTGATTTTTAGTGTTATTGAATAAATATTTATATAATTTAATGGCCACATTGTCTTACAAATTAAATGGTACTTTTTCCCAGTGCTACGTTTTGAAATTGCGAATTTCACGGATATAATTTTTACATTACTAATTGTAGGACAAAAATAATACATGATAGGTTAGTATATTCTCTGCCTAAATAGCACAGCGTTCTATAAAAAAATAGGTATGTATCACAGAATACTGACAACACAGAACCGAAGGAACGAGTCGGCCCCTTTGATAGTGGAAGCCAGTTCCTCAGTGACAGTTGACGTTTTTGCGGTTTTTACACTGGGAAAATTGTTCCAAATATGTACACTGAGAAGAATGAAATATCAAAACCACACAAAATGTATTAATTATACACATTTTCTTCACTAAAATTATACGTGGGCGAAAAGAGCTTTTCATAAATACATTGATTGAAGCACAAATATTAGCAAGTAATTTGAATAAAATTATGACGTTGACATTATTGCCGGTTTTAAATGTCGGCTGCAGTCATACGCTGTAAATTTTGAACCCCCTGAAATCCGATAGCCTTACTTTCTGTGGGAGTATGTTAATTCTTGGTATATATCACTGGTCCGACAAGAATTGTATGTGTTGTAAAACAGTATCTCCTAATTTGCAAATGTAGATTCGTTATAGATTTTTGAATTTTCATGCTTTTTTATATACTATTAAACGTACGACTACAAAACCGAAAAATGTTTATAATTTCTATGTAATATTATTTTTAATGTTTAATTGTTTGTTTAATTAAAAAATAACAGAATTTATATGAAATGTTTATGAAAAAAGTGGGAAACTTAGTAATAGCTAATCAAAAAATCTCTATATTTTCTTATTTGAATAATTCTATTTTTTTGTCTACAATATAAATTCAAACAATTATTAAATTATTCTTAAAATTATTCTTCATCAGATTAATTTTTTATCCATTCATCTTAAACGCTAACATCATTCTTTCACCGCTTCCTCTTCTTGGCAACTCTATAGTAAAATAATTAATAAATTGTAGAATTATTAATGTATAAAAAAGTATTAATAGTGTACCTTCGAAGTCAAAAGTTAATTCTTCAAAAAATGGACTTTAAGGACCTTCAAACCAATAATATTCGTATTTGCATAAATTATTGTATATCAATAATTTCCTGGCGTCCTTTCGGTGGGGCTGTACTGTGCACAGAGGTACAGTGTTCTTTTGATTTGCTGCAACAATTGTTTCGTAATGACAAATTAGAGGGGATGGTATTTTTTTAAATTTCTTCGTTTTCAAACAATTCGTAACGTCCTTTATTATATAATTTGTCGTTTTTAATGTATACATGCTACACACGTACTTTTCAATAATTTAAAATATCTTATGTTGTTAGTTCGATAATTCCACTTATTAGGAGTTATTTAAAAGCTTCTTTAAATTGGGTCTTTTTTTAATATTAAATGGGTTCTTCTTCCATTTACAGTAGAAAGCAGGATTGTAATCTTTCCCTGTAAAAATATGGTATATAGCAAGTGAACAAGATAAATGTTTTCCAAGCTTGGCATATATTTCATTTAAGTTCAGGTACAATTTTTTTACCTTAATTATTATTTGGACTTGGTGTTTTAAATATTTAAAATTTGCCAACCTTATGACAGGTTTCTCAAAATCTGTGCAATACACCTCCATACGGTAGTTAGTATTAAATTGTAAATATGGTACATAATTTTGGTCTCAACTTCTTTGTGACACTCTTTTTATTTGATCTTCACTGGACACCTCATACATAGCACTGATCATAATTGAGTTTATCAATCATTAACTTTACAAACTCATCTCTTGTCCAATCTCCAATTAAAAATTCAACAAATTTTTCTTTGAAATTAGAACTTTTCAATAATTTACAGAACTCTGCGGGACGTTTATTTTCTTTGCGTATGTCATAGTGTGCATACTCTTCACCTTTCATTACGTGCTTGAAATCTTTAATATTGGGTTTCTTGTACTTGTCGAATATATATATATATAATATGTATTTTTTTCTATTATATGTACAGCATGTCAAGGATAGGAAAAAGTGTGAGATTTGCTGGCGATGCGCAGAAGAAAGAGTGAGGCAGCATTCGGAGGGAAAAGGATGCACTTTACGCTCGGCCAGATCGAGCTCTGTGTACATTCTCGTTGAAAAGTGGTTTATGTAGATATAGGGTACATTTCTACTTATTATATAGGTTTGCAGTTTATACCAAAACAAAAATATGATATTGTTTATTATTTATTTCATTATAATAAGTTGGGATTTCTACATTTATTTAGAAAGAAATATCAAGAGGATGATTAAATAAATATACAGGTAAGATTTTAATGGCTTTTGTAGGTAATTACAATATAATTTAGATAATAGTAGCAGAATATAATGGTTGCTTAATGAGAGAATTAACGTGAATTTGTTGAGTTCGGGCACATTATAATGCAATAATATAACAATATAAAACGTCTTTAAAGAGGTTCAATACCTGACAGGTCACTATCAGAATTGGAATCATATGCTTCAAAATCACTTTCACTCTCTTCTTGTAAATTTATTATTAACTCGTCTATTACTAAATCTAATGCTGAGTCCTTCTCCATGAAAAACCTTTCAAAGTCTTTAACGTGATCACATCGTTTTTTCCGCTCTGCTTCAGAAAATATGTTGAAAAATTCGTCACACAACTGTTCAACAGTTTTTAATTTAAAATCTACGTTTTTTTGATCAATATATTGTTTTAAGGATGCCCACACTAATTCAATGGGTTTCAAGTTGGGATGATATGGGGGGAGCTTCAGAACTGTATGTGCGTGATTATTTTATCGATCTCATATATTTTGTACTGTGGTTTATGAACTTTTATTACACTGTACAAGTCTATTTTTAACATGTCATCTGTAAATGGTATATTTCGTGTTCTTAACCACTCTCTAATTTCATCTTTTCGATAACCCATATTAGGACATTTTTCAACTTGTACGTTATGATAGGGGGCATTGTCTACAACTAACACACTTTTTGGTGGTAAATTAGGAATAAGCATTTCCCCAAGCCATTTTTTATAATTTGTATAGTTCATCTCACTGTGATAATCACCCGACGTTAGGTTTGATCTAAATGTTAGATAAGCATTTTGTATAAAACCGTTTCGCCTCCTGCATTCACTATAATTAGTCTTTGTCCTTTTGAAATCGGTGCATGGAAACCTTCATTAGTGTTGTCATTCCAACTTTCCACTAATTTCGTCATTTTGGTAATTTTTCAATCAGACCCCTGGAATGACCGTATCTCCATCTGTTGCTACCTAGGCACCCTTATTGTTAATTTAAGGGATCGTGTGTTCTCTACGAAAATAGAGGACTGGCGCCCGAGGCTTCACCGGAAGCGTCATAATGTAACGTAGTTAGAGGAATGTTTTCCCGAAAACCGCTGGAACAACGCGTTACAAAAGCTATAAATAATAAATTAAATCGATTTATTATAACACCAACATATGTTTCTATAAACGGGAGAATTGTAAAAGGTAATGATGGAATTGCTGAAAACACAACTAATTGAATTAGTAACAAGATTAAAAGATATAACACGCTGGATGTAACTGTAACCATTAATTTCAGCTTGCTTTAAATATTTTTCTGTAGGAATGAACTGAACATTTTCAACAATTTCTTTTTCTTTCAAATATTTTTATGATTCAATTTATTAAGATCTATCATTTGTTTATAAAATTTACAGACTCTGTATTCAGCTAGCCGTTCATTTTGTTTGATAAATTAGTCAAATATTTCAATTAGGCCTGAACACAATGACATAAAACATAAGGGGGTTCTTTTTTCAGTAGGTGTTCGTGTCTTAGTCTGGTGTGCCCAATCCTCAGTCTATGGAGTACCACGTCCTTTCGTCGATTTGGAATATTTAAAGTTTTTGTGGATATCTCTAGGTTGATTTGCTTCAGTTTGTTTTGAGATTGGTTTTGCCAACTTTCCATCCACAATTTTATTGAATTTGTTTTAAACTATGTCACATCATGATAAGGTGTTTGAGAAATTTGGATGTTTGCTCCGTGTGTTCTGCAAGTTTCTTTAGCTGCCTGGTCAGCTTTCTCGTTTCCAACGATGCCCATATGTATCCAAATACATGCCACCTTTTTCGTCTGAGTAAATTGAATATTTTATGGGAAGTTGAAATTTCAATGTGGATTCGTTAGTGGTAACTGCGGCTCCCACACTTTCAGATTCAGGATTTTTTGACGCATCAGTGTAGATAAAGCGACAATTTGGGTATCCGTTTTTTAAGGACTGAAAATGTTGGAAAATACTCATGTTTTGAAAATTTTAGGAGGTCCAAATTACACTTAGGGATTTTAATTGTCCATGGAGGGGGGTATTTAATTTCATTAGGAATAGTTTTGGAGAGTTGAAATTGCTAATTCTTTTACTAAATGATGGAGGGAGATTAGAAATTAATTAGCTTCGACATATAAACTCTCTACTGGGCTAGTTCTATAAGCTCCAAGAGCTAGTCTCAATGAAGTGTTTTGTATGACGTCAAGTTGTTTTAATGCGATGTTTTTGCCAAGCTGTATACTACTGAACCATAATCTAATTTGCTATTTTGAGTAAATAAATCGGATGTTTGTTCATTTGATTTCACATAGAAGTTTCTATCTTGAAGAAAGTTTTGTAAAAAAGCTAAAAAGTTTCCATCTATGCCCAAATCTTTTAATTTTCAAATGGTATAATAGGCTTTTATTATATCGAAGAAGACAGCTAGCACAGGTCGGTTACTTGCAAAAGCTTCGTGGATAGCGGATTCTAAGATTATTAAATTATCAGTAGTTCTTCGATTTTTTCTATATCCACTTTGTTGTTAGGTAATTAGGTTGTTTGATTCTAATAAATACTATAGCCGTTTATTTATTATCTTTTCTAGCAATTTACACAAAGTAGAAGTTAAAGAGATTGCTCGATATGATTCCGGGTCGGATTTATTTTTGAATGGTTTTACAAGAGGAATTATAGTTGCTGTACGCCAGGACTTGGGAAATTGTTTGGAGTTGAATAGATAATTGTATATTTCTAGGAAATATTGTTTAGCGATTATTGGAAGATTGATAAGGCAAGCGTAAGGAATTTCATCAGATCCTGGAGCAGAGTTTTTAACTTCTTGAAGTGTTTCGTTTAACTCATCATAGCTCTGGTTTTGACGATATTCCGTCGTTTATTGTTAAAGACTGTATCCGAGTACTGGCTCGTCCTATGTGCATTCTGTTTAAGTTAGCATTGAATATGAAAACTTTTCCCAGCCGATGGAAGGTCGCAAGGGTTGCGTCCGTTTTCAAAAATGGTAATAAAGCCGATATTACCAATTATCAAGCCATATCCATTCTGTCGAATTTCTCAAAACTATTCGAGGTTGTTTTGTATAATCGCATTTACCTAGTTGTTAGTAATCTTATAGCACCTACTCAACGTGGATTCATGACTCAGAGATCCGCAGAAACCAACTTAGTTTTATTTACCCAATACCTAGCTGAGAGTATTGATTCGGGTGGCCAGATGGATGTGATTTTTGTAGATTTTTCGAAGGTCTTTGACGGGATGGATCATAACAAATTATTGGATAAACTGGATCAGTTTCGTTTCTCTTGGGAGTTGTCACCATTTTTTATATCATACCTGGAAAATAGGCAAACAGTTCGTGTTTCATAATGGATATAGATCTTCTAAATATACTGCTACATCTGGGGTTCCCCAGGGGTCGAACTTGGGACCATTACTTTTCGTTCTATATATTTAATGACTTAAATAATATAGTAAACTCAAATAAGCTATTTTATGCACATGATTTGAAAATTTACTTAACGATTCACAGTATGGATGAATGTATTCAGTTGCAATCTGATCTCAATGATATAAACAACTGGTGTATACAAAATAATTTACATCTAAACGTTTCAAAATGCAAGGCAATGACATTTTCGCGGATTAAGTTCATAATTGATTTTAATTATCACGTTAATAACTCAACTTTAATTAGTCAGTCGTCCATCAAAGATTTGGGAGTAATTTTTGACTCACAAATTAGTTTTGTAGAACACATAAATATAAAAGTATCTGAGACAAATAAAATTTTTTTTTTTTTTTTTTATTTACTGCTTATTTACAATCTACTTTAATTAGTAATAAGTAAATGTTTTGAGGTTGGTTGGCATGAGTCAGGCACTGTCCATTGACAGCTTTCTGGATTCATCTACTTAGATCTTCTGGCCATTTTCTCTTGAGTCTTCTGTTTTCAAGTGATGGGTTGAAGAGTTCATTTATTAGTGGATTGTTGTGATTTGTGCTTCGTTTTTTATATTTATTTGAGTAGGTACTTATAACTTCGTCGATGAAGGGAACATTGAGGTCGTTGTGGATAGTCCTGTTGGAGACGTACCATGGTGCAGCTGTGATCATCCTAAGCGTCTTAGACTGGAAGGTCTGGAGGATTTTAGTGTTGGATGGCTTACTACAGCCCCACAATTCGATGCCATATGTCCAAATTGGTCGTAGGATACATTTATATATGCTTAGTTTGTTTTTTAGAGAGAGTTTTGATTTGCGATTTATTAACCATGACATATTTCTTATCTTCAGGTCTAGTTGTTGTCTTTTAGCTCTGATATGTTCTTTCCAAGTTAGTTTTTTATCAAGATGGAGACCGAGGTATTTGACTTTGTCTTTTATAGGGATATGGGCATCATTTAGGGTAAGCTGAGGACATTCAGTTCTTCTAGTTGTAAATGTAACTTGACACGATTTGTCTGTATTTACACTGATTCTCCATTTCTTGAGCCATGTTTGGATTTCATTTAGGTGGCTTTGTATTTTTTCTGAAGCTCTTGTGGGATTTGAATCTGCAGCAAGTATTGCTGTGTCGTCTGCGAAAGTTGCCATGAGTGTATCTTCTCTAGTTGGTACATCGGCGGTATAAATGAGATATAACAATGGTCCAAGGACACTTCCCTGAGGAACGCCAGCTTCAATAGTGTGATACTCTGGCAGGTTGTCTTCGTATTTTACTTGGAATTTTCGATCACACAGATATGATTTGAGTACCGAATATAGCTGACTTGGTAATTTTCCTTTTAATTTATAGAGAAGACCTTTGTGCCATACTTTATCAAACGCCTGCTTTATATCCAAAAAAGTTGATGTGCACATTTCCTTTTTTTCTAGGCTATCTCTTATTTTATTGACAATTCTGTGACATTGTTGAGTAGTCGAATGTCTATGCCTGAAGCCAAACTGGTGCTTGGGGATTAAATCATCGAAGTTGGTTGTTTCTTCGATTCTGTTGAGAATGAGCCTTTCTAGGATTTTTGACATGATAGGAAGTAGGCTTATTGGTCTATAAGAGCCTACATTTGTGGGTGGTTTGCCTGGTTTTGGTATCATGCAGATTTGTGCGTATTTCCATAGTATTGGATAGTAGCCTTGTCTTAATATGCAATTGTATATGGTTGTTAGTAGTACAATTGCTTTTTTAGGTAAACGTTTTAGTATTTCACCAGTTATAAGGTCGTATCCAGGTGCCTTGTGAGGGTTTATTTGATCTATTTCCTTCTTGACCTCAGCTGGGGCAATGGCTCTAGTTGGTAGAGATAATTGGCAAGGTGCATTTAGAAATGTTTCTACTTCATTTTGGTGTTCATCTTGGATTTCTGGAGTAGAAAATACGCTGGCTAAATGTTCAGCAAATCTGTTCGCTTTTTCACTATTACTTCGTGCCCATCTACCATTATTTTGTCTTAGAGGAGGGATTGACAGTATGGGTCTCTTAAATTTCTTAGTTGCTTTCCACAGTGTGTTATCATCTATTGATAGGTTGGTGATATAGTATTCAAAAGATTCATTCTTAGCTTCTTGAATGGCTGCACGGAGATTATGAGTTAGCCTGTTAAGGTAATTTTTATCTATAGGATTTCTGGTCGCTTGCCATCTTCTTCGGGCTCTGCGTCTGTCTATAACTAACTCTCTGATGTGAAGTGGGATATTGCGGTTTTCTTGAATCACACCTTGTGCTTCTGGTGTGGATTGCCATGATGCATTTTGTATTAATGTCGTTAGATATTGTACAGATTTCTCAATATCTTCTTTCTCCTTTGGGCGAATGTTTAATGTAATATTGTCATTTATATATCTACTGAAGTGGGTCCAGTCTGTTTTCTTGGAACAAAGCCTCGGCAGAGGTTTTTTCCAAATAATATCAGTACTTAGTGTAACTATTATGGGGCTATGGTCTGAGTTTAGGTCTAAGTTTGATTCAATTGTGCTATGAATGTCAGATATTCCTTTAGTCACAGCAAAGTCTAATAGGTCGGGTATTTTATTCAAATCACTTGGCCAATAAGTAGGATATCCAGTTGATAAGAAGCTGAAGTTGTTTTGTTCGATTACTTTCAGTAATGTTCTTCCTTTGGGGGTGATTAATCTAGAACCCCAGGCTGTATTCTTGGCATTCCAGTCGCCAACGACTATGAAGTGTGAGCCTAGTTGAAGGAGATATTCCTGATATTCCTCATAAGTTATAGTATGTCGTGGTGGACTATAAATGGCAGCTATCGTCAATGGCCAGAGGAGAGCTTCGACTTTTATGATGGTACTTTGGATTTTGTTTGTTTTAAAATGTTGTAGTGGATAGTGTTTTAGTGCCGACCTTATTATTATTGCAGTTCCAGCATGTGCGGTGCCATCTGGATGGTTTGTGTAATATATGTTATAGTGTGGTATTTTTATGTTACTTTCTTCTGTTGAGTGACTTTCGGCGATTAGAAGTACATCGATTTTGTTGATTTTAAGGAATATCGTGATCTCTTGAATGTGGTTGCTTAGACCGTTTGCGTTCCATTCAGCGATTATTAGTGTATTAGCCATTATTTAGTTAAATTGTTTATGACGGTTGTTAGCATGGTTAAGATCATACTATTTTGATTGAGTAGTTGGTTAAACATATTCTTGAACTCATTGAGGAACTCAGTTAGTTTGCTGGCTAAATTTAGTTCGTTATTATTTGTAGGATTATTTTGTTGATTTGAGGTTACTTGAGCATAACTGACGTTAGGATTTGCCGGTTGTGTTTGAATTTGATTGGTATGAATGTTTTGTGGAATAGGAGCAGCTCTGTTAGATCGTACTGAATGGTTTCTATCAATTAGGTCTAGATATACTTTACACCCTTTGTAGTTTGCTGGGTGGTTCCCCTGACACAATGCACATGTTGCTGGTGTACTTCTAGCTTTTGTACAAGTACTGGTGTCATGTAGTCCCCCACATTTAACACATTTAAATGGTTTTTTACAATAAGACTTTGTGTGTCCGTAGTCTTGGCATCTAGTACACTGTGCTATGATTCTTTTGTTCCTCGGTGCTTCTACTTTGATTTTGCAGTGTAACAGGTAATCTAATTTATATATTTCTTTGTTATTAGTGTCTGGTTCAATATCGACAAAAAATAGTGGTAATGGTTCTTTACTCACCCTATGTCTGATGTTCATAATGTTACGGACCTTATGTCCCTTTTTTTGGAGTTCTTCTTTAATAATTGATTCTGGAACAGTAGGATGTAGGTCCCGTATTACTACACGGTAGGCTCTATCTTGCTGAACTTGGTACGTGTGGTGCACAATTTCCTCTTCACAGACATGCCGGATGAGTTTTCTGTACGTTTCCACATCATTAGCATTGACTTTCACTGTATTGTTGGCTAATGCTTTGGTGGTATAAGTATTTTCTTCTGTTACTTTTGATAAATTAGTTATCATGTCTTTATAGTTAGTGACCCCATATATGTATATTGGAGGAGGTTTAGGGTCCCGTTTTTCTTTATTATTCTGGGCATCGGACGTATTGTCATTAGGTATATTGTCATTTCCCCTGAGGGCTTCGTATCTATTTGATATACCGGTTGAGGTGCCTTGAGTTTCCATTTCTGTCGATGTTTGTCGATTGGGTCTTTTTCGTTTGTGAACTACTACTTGCCATGAGTGTTTGTTATGATTCACTGTTCCATCATTATCTATTGATTCTGGGTCGTTAGAATCGTCTGCAACTTCATTATTTATATTTACTGTATTATTATTTCTGCGTGTGTTTGTATGTTGAGATGGTTTTAGCAAGTGCAAGTTATTGGGGTTTGTTGTGAATGAAGATGTTTGTTCTTGGGGTGTAAATCCTAAAAATGGTGTACCAGGTTGGGGGCCTGGGTACATTGTTGGCATTTGTTGATTTTGATTGATTATCGGAAATTGAGGATTCATTCTTAAGTATTCTTGGTAGGCTTGAGCGTTTATTGCTGTATTTTGCAGAAAATTTTGTTGCACTGTAGGGTTGAATCCATTATTGAATTGTTCATTACTGTTTCCTGTTATTGGAAACATTTTAACGTTTTAAAATCACTGTGTAAACGTAGTTTATTACTAAGCACATTATATTGTTTATCACCTAGCACCAAAAAAAGTGGTTTTATACTTATCGTCTTTTTATCGCGAAATGATATTTCGAGCAGACAGAGCGAACACTTCTTTACGCTACGAGAATCAAATCGTGACTTGAGACAAATAAAATGAATGGTTTTATAGTCAGGAATTGTCGTCAGTTTAATAATATTTCAGCTCTAAAAAATGTATTCTGCTCATATGTGCGATCTAAGTTAGAGCATTGCTCTACCGTGTGGAGCCCATACTATGCTTGAACAGTGAAAGGATTGATAATGTTCAAAAAATATTTTTGAAATATTTAACTTTTAAAACTTATAATATATACCCAGAAGGGGATATTAACTATCAACTGTTACTGGACAACCACAGTATGAACAAGTTGGCATTTAGGCGGCTACTTTCTTCTCTATGTTTTCTGCATAAAATCTTACATAACAAAGTTGACTGCTCTGACTTACTGGCTTGTATCAACTTTAATGTCCCTCAATACCACTTAAGGAGTAATATAATGTTCTATTCTGCTGCGCCACGGACTAACTTACTATTGAAATCCCCTATAACTGTCTTGAGTTTTTATTTTAATAGAATATCACTTTATATTGATATTTTTACTTGTAGTCTAGGTACACTAAAGTTTGCTGTCTGAGAAGTGTTACTTTAAATTTATTTCAGTATCCGTATTATATTGTTATACATTATTGAATTTTTACATTAGATTTACTTTAACTTTATATTCATGTCTTATCTTTCAGTTTTAATTGTGAATTCTATTTTTAGTTTACTGCTTTGTTCATTCTAAAGCTATTTTTGTATATTATTATTATATTATTATTATTATTATTATTATTATTATTATTATTATTATTATGCCAGCAATACTTCCAGGCGTGATAGTTCACCTAAAAATAAAAGTACCTTTTTATATACACTTTTTTTCGAAACTATCTTGAAATTTACTTAGAAAAAAAATTAAAATTCTAGACATAGAAGCTTTGCATGAAGATATTTAGTTTTATGTTATTAGTTATTTCATCTCTCATGATTAATCAGTAGTTTCTGGCGGTAAATACCACTGATTACGTCATATTTTTTACGTAAGTATTAAAAAAAATAGGTAATTAAGATTCCCTTACCTTTTTTACGCAAAAAAGTACTGTTGATATATTTCCATGAATAGCACCGTTTTGGAGTAATTTAAACTTTTTTTGTGTTGTTATCGTATTTCTTCGAGGATAACATAAACTCATTTTTTATATAAACTTATTTTTAATGAACGGACATTCCTGTGCTTATCTTGTTGCACAATTTATTTTGGACAATTCATGTACATGGTTGACTATCTCTGGTAATGGTTTATTACCAGTATTTTAATTTGGTAATTTCAAATGCATATCCACTAAATGAAGATAAAGGCCCAAATCTTTGGACATCTTCGAGCAGGTAACTAAGATTATGTATACATTGCTACTTACTGAGCCTATTCCATAAAGTTCTATAAATTTTTCTATACAGTCTTTTAATATTCTATCAGCAATATTTAAATATTTTGAGTATTCTTTCCAATTACATAACACAATAGCACAGAATAGCATCAAGAAGTGATTATAAATAAAACTGCTAAAAGATCTTTCAATACAAAAAGACCTACATGTATAAAGAAAGGTTCTAAATTCAGTATCCTTCCAAAATTTTACAGTGCCAAGAGGTCTAATACCTCTATGTATTGCTTTTGGCATTTGGTCATTACATTCGTTAATAATTTTGAAATTGAGTTTATGTCATTAAGACAAAAGAGTGGTTCTGAAATTATAACTTCCTTTTTTGTTTCCCAAATCAATTAAACGAAGTAAATCTGCTACGGGAAAATCAGCTCATAAATCGACAGATAATTTTTCTAAAGGCGTATCCTCCCGATCTGGATCTTCTCTGGTGCGAAAACTATCATCTATTCTTACTGGGAAATCAATTCTAGGGAAACTCATATGCTTTCCACCTCGATAATATTCTCCGAAACAAATACATTTCGTACATCCATGGTGGTGATTGAAGTTAACGGTTCCTATAAAAATAAATAGTCACTTGACGATTGAAAGTTTAAAGAACAGGCGATTTTAGTTCACAGCAGCAATTAACAAAATAATTATAGTTAAAAAATAATTACTAACCTTTAACATAACATCTTGTAGGAGTATTGCAAATGAAACATCTTATTTTAATGTTTATTTTTAAACCATTTACTTGTATTCCATTTTTTAATAATTCTAATAATTCTGTCACTATTAACAAAAGGTGTTGTAACTTTGGTTTACTTTCTCCAGAGTAAATAGCAACTATCATTGGATTGCTTATTTCAACCGTATTATCCATGTTAACGGATTCCGAAAATGTTTAAGGTTGTGAATTAAACATATTTTTAGCTCATTATACAAGTGATGATTCGGTCCCATTGGAATGATATCCCCATTTACAGGTGTTTCAATTAAGGTTCTACTGTCTTTAGGCAGATAACTATGATTAGATTTTCTTAACAACTGCAGCAACTCGTTTAAAGCACAATGCGTAACTTTATTTTTATGTGCCCATATTTTTAAAGATTCAGCAGGCATTAACTTTATTTCTATTTTATTGTCATGGGATGACAGGAGCGAGCGCATTTTAAATGTGGTGTTAGAATTTCGCCCTTAAAGACAATTCATGTTTGAAATACGCATGCTCTTGACATCTCATGACAAATATTTCTGCAAACGAGAACAATCTCGATGTGAGAGTTCTAAAAAGTAAATTAAGTAAATATCATTATAAGACGACCGCTACCTTGGTTACCCTTTGAAAAAATTGCATCGGATATTTATGAATACGCAGGTAAATAATATTTAATTATCTTTGATTACTTTTATAAGTGGTTAGAAATATTACCAATTATTAACAAGACTGCTAACGAGTTAATAAATTTAAACAGATTTTTGCAATACATGGCATTTCATCTGAACTTATTGCTGATAATATGCCTTATGGATCTTACGAATTTAAATGATTAGTAGTATGATTAGAGTAGTTCTTATTACCCTAAAAGTAATGGACTTTCAGAGCCAGGTGTAAAAATTGCTAAAATCATTTTAAAGATACAAAAAGACATATTGTAATGTACTTTTATTCTTATATTATTACTTTATTTGTTATTGTTATGGAATTTTATTATTAAATATATATTGAAAATGATTCTGATAAACGTATAAATTTTTATTTTTACTTAACTAAAATTTCCAACCTTAGTACATTTCCCTTCAACCTCGACGTTGGTAGAAACATGAACTGTAGCCTTTGTCGTTATACACCAGCTCAACTTCTCTGCAAATTGGACCTCAGCTTCTTTGCGTCAGTCGTAATTCTTCTACCATTGTTTCGCAATCAACCTCTTACACTCTCACAACTCTTCCGACCTGACTCTTATGATCTACTCAGGGTTCTGGATTCGTTTTCCACTCCTGATCTCAATTTGCGTCTTATAAAGCTCCTTATTTGATTAACAGTTGTAAATGACACCGTCCTATTTATTTGTATTCCAAATAACAATTTTATGAATTCACTGCACCAATTCAACGACCAATAGCTTAAATTTAAATATACAGTCAATACGACTTACAAGGAAAGCACATCAACACCATTTCAACATTGGCACTGCTGACCTGTAACAATTTATACTTGACTAGCTCCAAGTTTCAATCTCTGCGATTCGGATGCTACCGTTCTACTAATTCAGTTTCATTTTAAAATTTCATTTTACTAAAAAATCATGACGTTCTATTTTTCCAAAAACCATTCAATCTATCTCCTAGTAACCAAAATAAAAAATAAATTACATTTGCTATTCATTATGGATTTTACTTATACTACATGTCCCTATTTATATTATATCAATATATATAGCATTGTTAAACTAGAGAAGTACAATTATTGAAGGCAAAACTTCCAATGTACTCAACTTGTTACAAACTCACAATAATGACAATTGATTAATACACAAGAAATTAGATCGCAAACAAATATTAACGAAGCGGTACTATGATAAAAAGACTATTCAGCAAAATGAGTTTACTGTAGGTGACAATATTACAATTAAAAGGGGGACAGAATGGGAACCAGGTAAAGTTATTGAAATAGACAAATTTCCTAGATCTTATATAGTGAAAAACTGTTATGGTACAACGTATCACAGAAATAGCTCGCATTTAAGAAAATCTCAAAATGTCACAGAGTCTAAAAATACAATAAGTGATCCTTCTGATATTGAAGTACCGAATTATAAGGCCCTACTTACATTACATGAAGAGTCTCAACAATTTGAACCAGCTGAGGGTCTGAGAAACGTGATTCCCACTAGGGAAAAAAGGGAAATCAAAAAACCAGTTTGGCATCAAGATTATATAAAATAATTTTTAAATAAGTGTTATAGTTGTAGCTTTATTTTGGTTTATGTTCTCAATGGTTTTATTTTAATTAACAAATTGTGTTTTATCATAAGAGGAGGATGTTATGATATGTTGGTACTTGTTATCTAGGTTAGGGTTGGTAGCAATCACATATATGGTCAGATGAAACGGGCACTAATTGTATTATTGATGTGAGAGTTTAAATACCATTCTAAAAAGTAAGTTTAGTAAATATTATTGGACGACCATTAATCAATAAAAGCATAACAATAATTAATCGTAATATGGCAGTATCTACATGGAAATTATTATGAGTGGAACATTTCAGTAACAAATTGGAAACATCATGTTAAGAAACAAATTGGACAAACTTGAGTCTATTCCGTGTCAATCCGCTTGTGTCTAAATATGTATATTGAAGAGTCCAAACTTACACAAAGTAGAAATATTTTAAATTCTTGTGTGTAAAATGTTAGTATTTAGATATGCACCCCTTTTTGACACAATAAGTTGAAAATGTGTAGACACAAACTTAAATATTTTGGACACAGTTTGCATGAGGCACAAAAAAAGCTACAAAAAAAGTCGACATGGTTCAAGCTCAAAAAAATTGTGTCTGAGTCTTCCATAATTTGCTCCTTGTGAAGGCTTTAAAGTTTTTTAAATAATAGGTTCACTTCAGTGATTTCTTATGTAATATTCTGTTTTACATAAATTCCTCCCCTCTCCCTTATACTTTACAACAGCTCTACTAGGGTCCTAGAGAAAATCTCATAATGTTTGTTTTGCAAATTAATAACTAAAAATTCGAAATAATTCATAAAAAAGAATAGTAGTATGAAATCACTATTTACACCTATTTAATTCCAAATTTAAAAAAACTTTTTTTACCATAATTCTTGTTAATTTGGTTGTTAAGTCATTGCTTAATCTTTTCTTGAATGCCAGTATCAACTTTCCATCTGGTTTCTTTTTTCGTCAATTTTCTAGTTCCTTTAAAACTCACTGGGTATTATGATATTTTCAAATTCATACTTTTAATTGTCATGTAAACTAATTTAAAAGATTACTAACTTGAGGTGAAAATATGCAAAAGCAATTTTTTTGGGAAATGATTCGACTACTCATGAAGACGTAGATAATGAGGATTCAGAAAATTGACTCTCAAAATGGTATCAAAAGGTTTTTAACCAATCAGGTTCAAATATTATTATTGGAATAAATATTTGCTGTTTCGTTCTAAAATAAATTTTGTAATGTTTTATAAGCAAACAAGCAGCAATGATAAATGATACTGAATACTTCGTATTCCCAGGATGTAGGAATATAAATTATTTACCAGAGAATTATTTTAAAATACATAATATAAAATATTTTGCAGCTTAAGAGTTTGGATCGAAGATGAGAATCTAGGAAGATATTACTCTATTTAATATTATATTTCTATATAATTTTTAATTCCTGTTAGTTTATTAATGATAGATAAGAGGAAAATACTTGTAACAAATATGAATATTTATTTTAGTACATATTTTACCTTTGATAACGACGTATTTACAAATTAATTAATTAAATTAATAAAAATCTTGCTTCCGATAAAACTAACAGACTACACTCGCCACTAATGAGACAAAACCAGCAGCGAACTGTGCATCAAGCACCTCCTGCCAACACAAAAATATCAGGAACGAGTTTGCAATCGAATAATACTAAACCAGATCAAGCAACATAATTTGAACTTTAATAAAAATCGTAAAGGGTTTTCAGGATAAACTTGAAAGGTAAAAAATTGCGGCGTTGTCATGTCTAGGTTTTTTCCTTCACTTAAAGATAATACTGTGACAGTGCTTCCTTTTAATGAATATTGTGCTTTGTGTTACTATTATTTTATGTTTTGAATGTAAAATTAATTTTAAAATATATAAATAAAAGATATACAAAAAACAAAAGGTTATCTATTAAACAAAATATGGTACAAAGGTTCAAATCCAATAAAATTCTAAAATTAAGCCACATAGAATACTTTATTAAAACGACAACTAGTTTCGACTTCAGTGGGTCATCATCAGGTCTAAAATTGAGAAAACAAATAACAACAATTATTACAATAAGCAAAAAACCTAAACTTACCAAGTAAAAACAGGAATACCAACAATACTAAAGATCTCTGTGAGTGTGATGACGTCATCAATAAAAATTTTAAATAGAAAAGAGGGTTTTCCTACATCAATTGAAAGGTCTTTTAAATATCTATTCACCCATATCAATTATGTCGAAGTATTATTGTCAAAAGTAGTATTAATGACATGCGAACAGATTTTTTATTTTATTAAGTATTGTTATGATGTATTTATTGATACTCAAAAATAAATTTGGTAAAGGCCGTCACTGACAATGAAAATATCTCTAAAACTGCTTTTTACCTTTTTTTTTTAAAACTAGTTACCTTATCAAAATTCCTTTATTGACATTCTACATAATTGTTATTGTCAAGTGGTTAATGATATTGTAGTAGACGAAATCAAAAACTTTTTAACTATTTTATCAACATGAAGCTGACTGAAACGGAAAGAATTTAAATTATAATATTAATTGGTTGTGGAGATAAAACATGTGCGCAGAAAAAAGTATGTACGATATTCAATAATAAATATCCCAACCCAGAACCATTTACACAGTCCACAGTAAGCAAAATTGAGAAAAAATTTAGAGAAACGGGTCATGTAAAAGACCTCCCTTAAAGTAGAAAACAAATTTCTGAAAAGAAGAAACTAGATGTTCTGGTAGCATTTGAAGATAATCCCCATACCAGTTTACGGCAAGTAGCGTTAAACAATGAGGTTGGCCATCAAACAGTCCTTAGAACACTAAAAAAAGGAGAAGTGGCATTCCTATAAAGTAAACTTAGTGCAGGAACTTATGGAAGAAGATTTTGATAGACGAGTTAAATTTTGTGAAATTCTAATGGAAAAAAATAACAGAGATCCGATGTTTTTTCTAATGAAGTTACCTTCTTCTAAACGGTCATGTGAATCGTCAGACTTTCCGGTATTGGGTCACAGAAAATATACACTGGCAGCAGGAGAACCGAACTCAAGACCCAGAGAACATGAATGTTTGGACGGAAATAATAGATAATAGGATTATATTACCATACTTTTTCGAAGAAACCTTAACGGGTCCTCGATATTTACAATTTCTGCAGAACTTCTTGCTCCCAGAATTCAACTGGTTGTTCCCAAACAGAAATGATTTGTGGCTGCAACACTTAAACACCATAGGAATATATTTATATACGTCATAAATTATTTTTTCTATTACCACTTGATCAGGGATTGTTTGAATTTTGAAGGAAACTATAAGTTCCTGTAGCAACTAATTTATTCTCAGATTTTCTAAACATTCTTTTAACACTACTAACTGTTATTGTTGACCCAAATTTACCCTCGATAATATTTTTTAACTCTATATCTGAAATATTTACATCTACATGTCTGATTACTCCTCTTTTATGCGTGTAAAAGGTTGCAATATAAATATCATAATTTTTATCATATTTTTCTAAAGCCTCAGAATTGACCAATGTATTCTGACCCTGTTTTTCCCTACCACTGATATATTTACGATATTGTTTCTAACTTCGGGTTCCGAATTAAAAATTAATCTAGCTGTCCCAATTCTATGCATTTTTCCAATATTACCTTGTTTGTTTTCCGCAAATACATAAAACGGACTATTATCTACAAATGAGTAATAATTTTTTTCCTTATAATTTTTATTATTTTAACTTACCAATTTATTTTCATTGTTTTTATTTACTGACTTTGAGAATTTTCATGAACTGATATAGTATTTGAATCCTCGCTGTTTATTGTTTCATATCTTGTATTTTTTCCTCTATATGGTGGAATTTTTTCGCTATCCATATGCATATTGAATTATAAGTAAGCTTATTTTGACCATAAAAACTAGTACTGATATTAACTACTCGCACTACTTGTCTTCGAACCACATTCTTTGAATGCTAAATCGAAACTGATGCATTATTTTATTAAGTAACATTTTTGCTGTTATCACTCGAAACTTATTTTTCTTCGAATTGCAACTTTCAAGTCCTCTGATATTTCGAAAATAAGAGGGACTTCTGCGTCAGTTGTTGAACAAGTCAAATGGACTTTTGTTAGCTTTATAATTTGTAATTTATAATATATAACGTTTTCCTCTTATTTACTTTTTTACAATACTGTGTATCCTGAATAAAGTACTTTTTATTTTTACCAATGAAGAATAGTTAAACGAAAAAAAGGTATATGGGAACCAAGAATGTTGATGTGAATTGCGACCTGACTATAGCTTTACAACCACGCTGTTTAGATAACGTGAAGTTTTTGTTTATCCTATATAAATCATTAATGATCATATCCTGCCGATTTATCGGTTTATATCGATATAACCTCGCGGATATTTTGAGCATGATTTTATTTTTGAATGATTCATTTTATATCTATTATAAAAAAACAGCCATGTATAATGGTTCAGTTTCAAGAAAATCAAGAAAAAATCGAAAATGAAAATGTACTACAAAAAAGTCAAACTGTGGAAAATTTTGTAATTGATATTGGTGATAATACTGTTTTACAAGTGAGTAGAATTTTACCTGTGACTGCATGAAACTTCCTTGTTGTCGAATAAAAAAATATTATTTAAAACCGTAGTGAATTAAACAAAATTATAAATAATTATTCTTTACCTATTTTTAATTATGCCTTAGTTAAATATTTAACATATTTTTATGATATGATACTATTGTAATCATATGAAAGATAATAAGATTAAATGGTGTTTACAGAAGTGTTTTTTGGGCTGAATATAGGAAAACGGTTTCTGTGCACGTACAAGTTTATTCTTTTCTATATGATAGTGATTTTCTCCAGAAAGATATTAATAATACATAAAAACTTAAAATTTGAGTTTTTTAAGTATTTATTTTATTTTGTTTTTAAAAATAAAACATTTAAAATCAGTGCCGACCTTTAAAGATTTGCTCTTGATAACTACACACCATTACCTGCAAAAACATGGTTGAGTTCGATGTCCAGATAAATAGAGAAACTGCAAAAACATAACTAGCAGTACTAAATTCCATTATTTAATCTTGCATTTTATAAAAAATGAAATAATAGTTATTAATAAAGGTAATATTTTTCTTTATTTTATTGTTTATAAGTATAATCTACAAATTTATTTTGTATAAATACAGATATTTAGCGGGGCTTTTTTAAGTTTGCCAAATGGAGGAGAAGGAGAATAAATAAAAATACAATATAGTCACCCATGTCGTTGCTGTAGAGGTCCAAAAACTCACGCGAACATTCAACGCGTTGTTGTTTTTGCGGTGGCATAAACATTATTGGAACCCATCTTGTACTGATCTTTGTCATGTCAAGATGGTCGTGAAAAATCTTGAAAATGATTGTAGCGGATGCTCTAACAATTTTTACAAACTGTTTCTTCCTTAGACGAGCATCTTTTAGTACTCACTAGGCAAAAATACATTTTATAGAAGTGAATGTTTGGGCGGGAATAATAGATAATAGGATCATAGGACCTTAAAACCTTAAATGGTCCTCGATATTTACAATTTCTGCAGAACTTCTTGCTTCCAGAATTAACGGTTGTTCCCAAACAGAAATTATTTATGGCTGCAGCAAGATGGTGAGCCACCGCACTATGCTGTCTTGGTGAGAAACTACTTGAACAACGACTTCCCAAATCGGTGGATACATCGAAGAGGAGCAATTGAGTGGCCCCCGAGGTCACCTGATTTAACTCCCCTCGATTTCTTTTTATGGATATACTTGAAAAGTAAAGTGTACATAACTAAACCACAAACTATTAAAGAACTCAAAGAACGGATACGCATTGAGATTGCGAAAATAACTTCGGAAGTTACAGTGAAACTTCGAGAAGAGTTCCCTGCTCGTTTTTCGTATTGTATTTTAGCAACCGGTAAACAATTTGAGCACTTGCTTTAAATTTCGTTGTACTTAATCAT
Source organism: Hermaeophaga mercurialis (assembly GCA_951812935.1). Taxonomy (NCBI): domain Eukaryota; kingdom Metazoa; phylum Arthropoda; class Insecta; order Coleoptera; family Chrysomelidae; genus Hermaeophaga; species Hermaeophaga mercurialis. The sequence continues at coordinate 4,769,047 of OX638366.1, forward strand.
AATATTTATTGTAACATTAAAAATTTAATAAATCAGTTTTTTGAAAATATACAAAAATTAATTACTTAGACATATTGATATGGGTGAATAGATATTTAAAAGACCTTTCAATTGATGTGTTGCAAGACCCATTTTTTTATTTAAAATTTTTATTCACGACGTCATTGCGCTCACAGAGATGACGTCAAAAATAAAAATGGTGATCTTTAAAAATAAAAATCGACGAGTTTCAGGATTTTTCCCTAAAATCGACGATTTATGAAATAATGAATTTATTCGTTTCATTTGAACCATATTGTATATAGCAAACTAAAAGACAAAGATGATATTTAAAAGAAATCTGGTGTAGTCTATAGTATTTGTTGTCAACATAGAATCACATCTCACATAAAAATGACTTAAGATTAAATAAAAAGTCCTGCACATTAGCAAATAACAACATTGAAGTTAAAGTAGCAGATTATGTGGCCACTAACCACAATATTTTTTTATTATCTTAGACGTGCACTGTATGAATTAATGTTCACTAAAATAGTTTTCGGATTTCTACCCTAATTTTATAATTAAAATTACAATATAATATTTTATTATATTTTTTTACAATTAAATATAGTTCTATAGGTTGTGCATATTGAAGTTATCTATATTGGTATGTTTAAATGCTCCTGAGAATGTCCACTAGATGAGGTTGTTCTCTATTCGACATTCACGCTCTTGTTAGTATTAAGACAAAAATTGTATTGAAAGGTGAGGTTGTTGGATGGGGTCCAGAAAATTAAAATAAGAACTCTGTTTTTTATTTCATTGCCGATGTTTCGGTCCTTTATTGGGCCATCTTCAGGACACTATAAACAACGGATACATAAAATATTTTCTTTTTTTTTATATTAACAATGGAATTAAAAAGGATTGAATTAAAAAATAAAAAAAAGGTGTCCCTTACCGAAAATGTTTTTAGCTTCTTTTAGTCAATATAATATCTTGTACATAACATCAATACTCGTAAATTTTAAAAATTGTAATATTCTAATATAAATTGTAATTTTTATAGTGTCAGTATGCAAATCAATAGACTATTTAAAACGGTTTTCTCGTATCTGTTACCTGTTTAGGTACTTTATTTATAAACAAATTTTTAAATAAATATAAAAAGGTAAATTATACTTATGTGAATTTGAACAGTCTTCCAAAGTATTTTAAAAATGTATTCAAATCGACCCAGGTTTCGGTATGTGTATATTACAATTAAAACCACCCTATTAACAACAGAGAGTGCTCCGTCCAGTCCACAAAGCACTATAACAGAAACTCTTCCCACAACTAAGAAAGGTAGTGGAAGACGCAGCTATAAGAAGCATAAATCAAGACCCATCAATTAGACCAAATGTAACTCTTTCACAAATAACGTCACCAGACGCACAAACAAATCAAATTGGAACATGGCTGAATTAGATGAGTAATGTAATCACACAGATAGATACATACTTACCACGTTAATAAGCAAAATTAATACATGAATTAGCTCCTCAAAATTGTATCTCAAAGTTCGCAAGAAGTTTAACTATTTCTCCAAAATAATAATATTGATGTCATGCTAATCTCAGAAATACATTTTACAAATATAACCTACATTAAATGTACCCACTACCAAATGTACCCCACCAACCACCTCGAAGGGACGGCACATGGAGGCACAGCAATTATAGTTAAGAACAATATTAAACATTTCGAACTCAAAAAATATCAATATTTTTACAGGCTACAAGTATACAAACTACTATTCTTAAAATTTCAGGTGCCTACTGTCCACCTAAATAAATATAATATTAAATCAAAAACATACTCTGAGTTCATTAAAACATTAGGTGGTAGATTCATTTGTGGTGGTGATTTTAATTCTAAACACTAAAACTGGGCATCAATGATAACAAGAACAGACGGACGATGTTTACTAACCGCAATGCAGGCAAACAACCTTATCCACATCTCCAGTGGGATACCTATGTACTGGCCAACCGACAGGAGAAAAATACTCCATTTATTTTATTTCTATATTATAAAAGAGTCAGTCCTAATCATTACATTGTTAAACTATGCTACGAACTTGTTCGTGATCACTCTGCTGTTTAATTAGCACTATACTTTGAAAAGATTAGAACCTGCATGCCATCGACTCTTTTTAACAAAAACACAGATTGGGATTATTTCAAAATTGAATTGCGTACCGAATTGATCTAGATATGCCCCTTAAAACACTCCATGATATCGATCAAACAGTAATTTCACTAACTGAAACTATACAAAATGCAGCATGGGAGACACCCCAGAACCAAAAACACGAATTAAATCAAAAGAGTGTCCTGTGACATGAAGAGACAAAATAAATGAAAAAAGAAGAATAAGATAATGGCGGCAAACTACTAGATCTAATCAAGATAAACAACGATTCAACAAGGCAACCAAGGAGTTAAAAAAACGTATAAACGAAAATATACAATTTTACTTACAAAGCTTAGATCGTAAACAGACTAACGATCACTCCCTGTGGAAGGCACTTAAAAGGATCTCTAGAACTACTACTCCCATACCTCCCCTAAAAGATAAAGACGGCAATTGGAAAAGAAGCAATCACGAAATAGCAACTTTATTCGCCACACACCTAGCCGACGTATTTAAACCATTTTCTTGGACGTGCCCGACTGAAAATAAAGAAATCAGAAAGTTGTTGAAATGCAATATTAAGAATTAGATATTTCCCAATAATCTGGAAAGTTTCACAGATAACAATGAAACCTAAGCTACGAAACTAGTAGAAGACGTAAACTCCTATCGAACCATTAGCTTATTACCGATACTTTCTAAAAATTTGAAAATTACTGATTAAACAAATTGAATCAATTCTAATGAACAACAGAATACAAAACCGTAGTACATTCGCTGATGATACGGCAATCCTTTCTACAGATAGAGACCCGATAGTCCCAACGAGACACCTACAAACTAGCTTAAATATTCAGCAATGGTTGAAAATAAGGAGATCAAACCAAATAAAAACAAATCCATACAAGTAACCCACACGCTGAACAAGGGAAATTGTCCGCCAGTAACGTTAAATGAACAACAGTTACAACACCCTGACAGCGCTAAATATTTAGGCCTATATATCCACCGATAGATGATATGGAGAACACATATATTCACCAAGAGAAAACAATTTGGAATTAAGATCCAGCAATTATATTGGATAATTGGTAGGAATTCGAAGTTGAGATCTGACAACAAGTTATTAATACAATCAATACTAAAGCTAATACGGACTTACGGCATTCTATTATGGGGAACAGCGAGTAATTCAAATATAGAAATAATTCAACTTTATCAAAATAAAGTCTTTCGTGCAATTGTGAACGCCCCTTAGTATGTGCCAAATAAAGTGCTACATAGTGATTTGTGTATTTGTACAATGAAAGATGAAATCGCAAAAACTATTGGTAAATATAACAACAGACTAACATCACACCCAAACTATCTTCCCAAAGGCCTTATGAACGACACTAATGAAAACAACTGAGCCCAGTGACTTGCAATTAGATTTAAGTAACCTTAGCTATAACTGTTTATATAAATGTCTTTTAGTATTCCTTTAATCCTAACAACTTGTAAACAAACAAGTTAACCCTTTATGGAGATAATTCATTGGTATTGACCTTCACATGTAAGTAGTAGTTATTGCATTAACCAAGAGCCATTCATTAGTCAAAATGATTAAGTATAGTCTCTCTTAAGGGATAGGATGAATGTAATAGGGATTTAATAAAAAAACTGATTGCCTCTTGACAGGCCGAGCTTCAGTAAGAAATAAGAAACAACGGAATCTTTATCCAATTCATATATAAGAACTACAGAGACTACAAGCAGGGGACGAAATTCCACGACTGACTTTTAGTAATTGCATTATTCGAAACGAAGCATTTTAAGTTTAACTAGAGTTTTTTTATGGATGAGGCTCAGTTCACACAGAACGGCATTTATAATTTACACATTTGGGAAGAAAGAAAATCCATTTGCTACAAGAGAGCAACAGTTTGAAGACTTGTTGTCTTTAGCTAGGAGATCTGACAGAATATTGAGGGAATCTGGGATTGGGACATTGGTGTATATCGAGGTAACATCAGAACTAACCAGAATATCATCAGGATCTATGTGTAGAGTGGAAATTGTTTAATAAAAATTTTGAGAATTGAGAACGTGGGGTTGGGTTTTTTCCGGTGTATACTTTGATTAATTGGGCTAGATGGTGTTCACTATAGGACGGAGAGGACAGTTGTCTTTATGACTTCACTATTCACCAATGTCCCAATCCCAGATTCCCACAATATTCTGTCAGATCTCCTAGGCTAAAGACGACAGGTTTTCTAACTTGGTCCATCTGGCGGAAAAATGTCTCACATCCACATATTTCACCTTCCAAAACTAATATCACATTTGCCACATTTTCTGCATAACTTCGTCAAATTAAGCGTTTACTTTCGTCAAAGCGAGATTTTACATCAAGCTGTAAACATTTTAGACAGTTGTATACTACATGATACTTTTTCGTATAGTACAGCGATGCGCAGATGTGATTTAGAGATTGATGTTGAAGACATATTAATAGTATTTATTATGTTGTTTGTATTGGTTTGAGAAATTTGTGAGCTTTTCTCTGGTATTTTATTTTCAAGGGATTCAAAAATGTTGCAACGGTCTTGTAGCCACTCTAAAAATATTTCAAAGTTAGGCCGTTTTTAAGGTTTTTTCGCTTTCCATTCTTTCCCGGATGTAAAACTAAGTTTTGTAGTTAAAATATAAACAATTAAAGGGTCCCATTTTTCTACAGGTTCATCAAGAGTATTGAGGGCCTTTGGTAACGCTGTTAAAAAGATGTGATAATGTTGTGAATGTGTCTTATTACAGGTAGGTTAAATAAGGTCTTGACGTGTGTATTTATTAGTTTTTTCAAATTTTCGTAAAGATACATTTCCAAGTTATATCATAGTTTGCGTTTGATACTTCGAGCGATTCGATTAGACTAAATGCTTCATCTTTTAGCGATAGCTTTAAATAATGTAATTTTTGAGCCTTAAGTATTACTGATTTTTATCAATAATAGAAAAATAATCCAATTTTTGTAATTACCGTCAAAAGATGGTAATATAATATGAGGTAATTTGATTTGATTAAAATACTACTAATCGGCATATTATTTTCTCATAGTTAAATGCGTTGTATTGTTGGTTACAATTAAACAGGGAAGTTTTTGCTTTACTGGTCATATCAAAATATTGTTTTTCAAAATTGATTCTGGTTCAATTTCATCACTGTCATTTATAAGACATTCAATGTCTAGTTGAACACATTTAAATTGTCCGTAAATCATGGAAATTGAACTAAGACGCGACTCAAGCAATATTAGATCAGGAAGTTCTTCTTTAATAATTTATAAAAAATATATCTGAAAACGAGTTAATTGGGATTTGATAGTAGATCGTGGACATTTAAGCTTTTTTAATTGATTTGAGGTGGTTACGGTTGTATCATCAATGTCATTTAAATTTTGATATAATTTAGCATTTATCTTAGCTTATGTTGCATAATGAACGAATTGGGTGCTTTTTGTAGAGATATGGTTATAAGAAATGAGTTTTGTTAATAGATGGTTTTTGGTTAATACAGATCTTTAAAAATATGAGAAAGAATTATAAGTACACTTACCACTGACAGGTATCTTGAACGAAGTGCCAATATAATTTGGGTATTATTTTTTAGATATTAATGTAGTCACAGGTAATCAACTTATTTTACAATAAAGAATTATGAATATGACAAGTAGTCTAATGCAACATTAAAACTTTATTTTTTTTTAATATAACAGTTCATATCTTGATTAATAGCGAAAAATTAAAGATGTCGTCTATAGGGTGATACAGTCGTTACTAACATTTAATTTTACATTTACTCAATTCTCTTTCATGTATTAATTCTTTATATATTTTTAAGGGCAATATATTTACTTCACTCCCCGTATCTATCTTAAATGTAACTTTACTATATTTTGTCTTCACCTACGGTTACTTCTTTTACTGGTAGAATCATACAGTTCTGCTGACAAGCCTTGGCGAAGTAATTTACCTTGCCACAGGTACGACACTTTTGACTAAACGCTTGATACTCCCTTGGACCATGAACTGTTAGGCACCTCTGACACTTAAATCTCTTTGATCCCTCTACATTAATATCTTCTTCATTCGCCCTTGACATCTTTTAATTTAATTATCAACCTCTGTATCTGCCTGGAGGTCCTTTATTTGCACTTCAGCTAATTCAGCAGCCCTACACTCATTTATGCCACTTCTGAAGTTCAGTGTTTTTGACAGTCATTTTTCTTACAGTTTTAAGTCCCAAATTTTTAGCAAAGTACGATTTCTAACTAAAAATTTTGTTTGACTTTCAAAATCACATGAATTGGCAACTCCTAAATGTCTCACAAACTGGTTGAAACTTTCTTCTTCTTGTTTTATTTTCGGTTGCAGTAACTTTCTTTCTTCTCATTTTCATCTAGTTTAAATGTCTAGTTCTTCATGATCGATGCTTTTATGCGAAATTGCCACCTTATCCTCATCTGTTTTTGTTTTTTTTTCCTGATGCAATAAGATATACATATTTCTAATTTTGTTTTGCTTAAATCTTTTGAAATTTTCTAGTACATTTCCAGACCATGACATACTTTACGATAATTTGACTTCATTATATTTATTCTTTACTATTAGACACAATGCTATTAACATTTCTCTTTTTCAGGTAGTTTTTAATATTTTATTAATTAAATTAAATTAAAAACGCTGAACTACGTGTTTACATAAAATTGTTACATTTCATTAACAACTTAATATTTAAATATGGAAAGATAAATAATTCTTATCTCGAATTTTCACATTGTATTGTCACATACCGAAACCTAGGTAGATTTAAATACATATATTAAAACGCTTGGGAAGACTGTGGAAATTCAAGATAAGTATTTTTTATCTTTCCATATCTATAACGAATAATTTCCATAAAGTAAGAGTTGAAATAATTAATTTAACTTAATATTTTATTTGTAGAATTAAAAATTACTCTAGTAATTGTAGTTGGACTTAATACTAGTAATATAAAATTAAAAAAGTTGTTTTTTTAAAAAAAGCATATACTGAGTAATTTTACTTAAGTGCCGTAATAAGTATAGGATGATGATACGGTTCGTTTTAACGATTAATTGACTATTAGAACTTAGGGTCCAGTTCCAGATTTCCAGTTTGGTGAATTGAGTAGTTCAATTAGAAGAACTCGTTAGAGAAAGCGGATATTGAAGAGGTTCGAGTGGCGATTATTATTACTGTAATTGCCTTATGTCATATAGAGAAAAATTATTACAACTGAATTCAAGTTCATATAATTCTGATTCAGATTTAGATTTTAATAATTTAAGCTTACTTTTTGAAAATGCTTTAAAATTGAATAATACACAAAATGGCAATGCAAAAAGGAATACGTGGATATGATTCCAAAATTTGAAAGAAACAATTACTTATTAACTAGATTTCTAGAAATTAGCGAAAAATGAATAAATTTTATGATACTATTGATGTTAATGATTTTCAAAATGAATATTTAATGTCTAGTATACGTCAAAAATAAAGGCCAAGCCGTTATAAATATAATCGTCTTGAACTATAAGAACTCGGAAAAATTTAAAGCAAGCTCTCTTAAATATTTATGCGGAAAAAAGAGATTTGACCTAAAACAAGGTCATGAATTTCCTTTTGGCTTTTTGAATAAAATACGGCACCTTTTAAATTTGCAAATATCATTACTAATGACTCATTCCAATGTAAACAAACAAACAATTTTAGGAAATTACTATCGTAATTTGGCTCCCAGAGTATTGTTAAGCGGATTGAGTAGGTACTTTCCAAACAATTATTCCCAAATAGAATCTCTTCTCAAAATAAATATGCCGCAACCAATAGGCCGAATGTACAAAATTGTCAACAAAATTACTAACCGGTAAATATAAATTTCAGAATTAACTTAGTACAAGTAGAAATACAAATATTAATAGAAATAATAATAACAACAATATATTTTACTAATACTTATATTTTTATGCCCATTCAAAATCAGAGGCTTCCTAATCCCACTCACATGAGTGTAATTACTACAGATATGTACTTTTAGACCTCCCCCACAAAATTTACAAAATCCCAAATAAAAATTATTAATTATCAAAGAAGATCATTCTTTTTCGAAGAATTACATAATATTGATTAAATAGATGCTCCTAGAGAAAAAAAGAATGACAGTTTTTTAGACAAAACCGTCTCGGAAATAAATGAATAATTTACTAAATTTAACTAATAGCGGAACCGAATTACCGTACATATTAATTCCTAAAAAAAATTTAAAAGATTTGATTGACACTAGTAGCACAATATCTTAAATCAAACATTCGTAAACCATTTCAAATTTACTGCACTTGGAAGAAAACAAGAAAATTATCGTACAGTATAATAATTGATTTTATAATGTGGTTTCATACATTGAAATATCCTTCTCAATTTTTATTTATATTTATTTATAATTACAATCCATTGTGGTCTTCTAGTAGTGAATACTAAGTGGGTTCTAGATCAAAATGGATATGAAATACAAAAAGTGATGTCACTATAAGAAGTTGAAAGAATTAAAATAAAAATGCTTACTTCGTGGAGCTTCGAACCATGGACGTTTGGAAGGGACAACAGCGTCTTTCACCGCTCGGCTACTCCAGATATTTTTTCGGTTAAAGATTGATAGATTTAAGCAATATAGAAAAGCATGCGCAGTGAACTTAGAAAAAAACGCTCAGGTTACATGGCTACCATAAGGAAAAGCATGCGCAGTGAACTTTCAAAAGATCAGAGTGCGATAAGGAAAATGTTGGTATTTTCGTATACGTAAATAACACCTCGCAGGTTTTATTTGCTCGACCAAATGGGCCTTAAGCTAATTTCGTTAATATTAGAGATATGGTAGGCATGTGGGTACTCTATGAAAAGGATTTTTTATGTACATTCCGAATTCGCAGGTGATTTTGACGTAGAGCGTGTCGGATAAAAACTAAGTTAATAATCCACCACCAATATAATGAACCACTCTAGTTTTATGTCTGCTCGACTCTTGTGCCTAAACAAAATGATAGTAAACTTTGGAGGTAGAGACTTAAATAATACACACAGAGATTATTTATTTTTTATATTCAACACTACAAAAATATAACAAAATTACATATACATTCCACATACATCAGACCACACATGTTACTGAGGATAAGTATAACATGGTAAAAGTTTCTTAAGTTCGTCACGTTTTCTGTACTGTTCAGGAAGAGTATGCCAAAAACGTTGTAAACAATCACCATTGCCAGCTGCCTTCAACAAGACCTCTTCCATTCTCATATAAAAATTTTAAACAGAGATGACCGCTATTGATTTGGTTGTAAGTTTGATAGGAATCGTTATTCTAGTATATTCTAACAAGACCCAAGTAGTCGACCAGTTTCTATGGTTGCTTCAGATAACCAAATGAATCGAAGTATTCCACGTTATTATTTTTATTTATGTATGCTATCCAATGTGTTCCGTCGTTGTTTGATACGTCAAAATTTAAGATGTCACATTCTTGGCGTAAAAGAACGGCTTCAGGTAAAGTTTCACGCATAAAAACACCTATAAAATAAGTTATTTTTAAACGTTTAGCGTAACGCATCAAGTCATTGTTAGTTAAAGGTTTATTGAGTAGCTTCATTGTTTCTTCAAAAACAAGAGGATTCTCCCTTTCGCATTCTTTCTTAGATAATGTCCTTTACCCAAAGATTCCATAGCTTTGTTGTGACGTTATTCTTCCTCCAACTTTTTCTGTGCATTATTCGTGTCTATAACGGTTTTAAACAATAGAAGCGGCACTAATGCTTAAGATTCTCAGGGCAGAAATCTAGGTACTATAATGTTCTTTTTATTTTACCACCGCCACTCTGGCTGCTTTTACCGCCTTTTTTAATGTCGTAGCAGGTTTCATTGATTTTTAAAAATTTTTTATGACATGAGTGTTGAAGGAATGTCTGCGACAGCCCAACCAAGTTTACATTTTGTTTTCATGACACCTGTTTCAAGTAGAGCTTTAGCACGTTCACCAAGATTAGTGTCCTTTGATTTAACACGTTGCCAAGCCACGTCTTCAAGTATTTGATGTGTTTTATGTCTTTCATCTAGGGAGCTATTTTGTGAGTACGAAATGTCGTGTTGTTTACAAGCCGCGTCCAAAGAATTAGTGCCAAGATCATTACGTGCAAGCCGTTTTTCTAGCTTGGTACCGGCTGCAAAAAAATAGTTTTAACTATTTAGCAAGCATAAAATTTAATATGCTTATGACCACAGTATTGGTCTTTTCCACTAAAATGTGGTTCAAAATGGAGCCGATTTAAGAGAGTATTTAAGACACATTCACCATGGAACGTTAATATTGAAACTGTTTAAGAGTCCAGATTGAGCTCATATATATAGATTCCTCACAAAATTAACTGGTTTACAAAATAAAGATCGTTCAGCAAGATCAGACGCTTCCCATAGACAACGTTGACATTGACGTGAAAACAACAAAAACTAAACATGGAAAATTGTTTCCAAATTCATTTGGAGCCATCATCTGCAGTCCGTCTGGTTATGGAAAAACTGACGCTTTAATGTCTTTGATATTGTTACGATAGTATGTACAGGGATTTAGTTAAATATCGCCCTGTACATAAAACTTATTTTGTATTTTCCAAATTATAATATTTACTATTTATTTAACATTACGTGAGCGAGAGTTGTGGGACTAGGACGCCAACGAATGTTAAATAAATATTTTTAGTAGAGTCATCGAAATTAATAAACATTAGGGTCTTCTTGGTTGGTAAAATAAAAGAAGATCGGGAGTCAAGTTTGGGTTCTCGGATGATCGAGAAGTTGATAGTGCCTATCCCTACAATTAAGTGTATTAGTTATTTAATGTGTAAGTTGCCCTCATAATTTAGTTGTTTTCATTAGTTAAATACATTGTTATTGTTTTTACTCAGCCTCTTTAATTTCCATTAACCAAGTTACGTAAGGGGTAAAAACCCCCCCTAAGTTAACATTTAGATTCTTTTATACATTTATTATTCGAAAATAACAACCTAATACGTAACAATATTCCACGAAAATGTATCAACCGAAATATAAGAAGTGTTAGATAAATTCAAAGGTGTTGGTTATTTTCCAGACAATCAAGAAATAATTTGTCTGAGTAAAGCTAAGGAACATTTATTTTTCATATTCGACTATGTGGCGTGCGATAAAAAAACGAAAATTCAACAATATTTTTTCAATGAGTGGTTGTTACCATGTGTATGTGTAAATAATTCTTTTAGTCTCACAGTTTTAAGTTTTATTTGTCACCGGTTTCATGGCAAAATCGGTCACATGAACCTGAAGATTTAGTCCATTTTACTAGAAGAGCCTAAAGAAGAAATAAAAAATGAAGAGTCAATAACTTTCGTTCCAATGGAAGAGGTCGCAGAAACCTCCAGCCATAATCATGATACTGATGATGACGTGTTTTCAGAAAATGAAGCAATTGTTTTACGTGAAGTTTTAAATGAGTATCTCGAACAATATCCTCCGATGGCCCATAAATATATTAAAGAACATAGCGATAAAATAAATAAAGTTTATGGCTCTGTTTACGACGCCCCTGCTTCAAAATGGTACCTTGGGAGTCTTGGAATTGATTTTAATAAAGAAAATGGAGCAATAATTATAAAGGATATGTGATATGTACCTGAAACACCTGGCCTATATCAAATGATATTTTATGATGACCCTAAAGATTTCAACGACCAAGATTTAAAGAATTATAAGAGTATGTTGAAGGCGACAAATCCACATAGAGATGCATTGGGCCGAATGAAAGGTACCACAAGATACAAGTATACACATATTATAAAACCGATGTTTTAAGAAAGACGTAGTACCACTGGTAATGGACTATCGTTTCCGAAAGAGCTTGCTTACAATGAATCACCTCTTGAATACGACCCTTGAATACGAGCCTATTTAGCCGATTTAATCCAACGGCTAAAGATGCTAATTACTTCAAAAAGTGCTGGAAATACTTCCCAACATAAAGAAATAATAGCCATTATCAATGAACTTCGTGAAGCAAATATGTATTAACGTTTGACTAAAAAACTAGATCATTTCCACCATAAGCAGACAAATTCGAATGACAAATTTGACCAAAGGATATTGAAAAAATAATAAGTAAAACAGAACAAACCTCGCAGCTTATTTTTAAAGTTCCTCCTACATTAGCTAAGGATATTTCAACAAAGAAATATGTAGACGAACTGAATGATTTAAAATTAAAATTAAAAAAAATATATTTCTAATTTTTCTCCACGCATCAACATTTAATTTTATGTTTAAATTCACAGTTGATTATTATTGTTACACTGTATTTAACTTTGTGAAATTAAAACAATTTTGTGATAAAGATATTGAAGTTTTGATTGTTTTTTATCCGCAATATCACATTTGAGAAAATGGATAATCTTTATCAATGTTTTTTTAACGGATACTTTTTGCATATTAACTCTTACATTAAAAACGCTATATTTTTTACATTTAATTCATGCTTTTCTTATGTAATAGACATTTGATTTTGACATACATCAAACACGTTAAAAACGTACACAAAAGCTACGTTTTTGACGTAAACTTTTTTCACGTTACATCTTACGTTAAAAACGTTCACAAAAGCGATGTGTTTGATGTAACCTTTTTTCACGCTTTTCTTAAATAATATAAACACAGATTTTTTATTAAAAATAAGTTGTTGCTGATGTATTCTATAACGCATATAGTAAAGTGTATCGCTAGAATTAGCTAATAAGTACCTTTTACCTTCTAAAGCGCTCAAAGCAACTTTGGTTTGCTCTGTGCTGAAAACTTGGTGGCCATAGGATCGAATGCAGCTTTGTGTCTCTAGTTTGAAATGAAAAGTTTGGGTCATAATCGTTTGTATCAAATTTATGAATATTATGCACTATTATAACCTATTCAAATACATCATTACATTTAATTTCTACTATAAAACTATCAGTATCCCTGTACACGAATTTACATTTTCTGCTCCTATAGTTGGAGGAAGAAAATTATAATTAAATTCATACATCACTATTTTGTAAAGATCAGAATACGCATCCCAATATTTAGAGGTTTGTTGAAAATTATCTGCGATTTTAGTTATTAAATTGCTATTAGGTTGGCATTAAAGACCGTTCAACTATGAAACCGTGGACTAGCAACAACATTTTTTGCTTCATATCGTCAATTCCAATATTTTATTAAAAATACCGAGCGGAGTTTTCTAATATTTTCCATAGTTTTCCCGAATACCGCATTGATCATTAGCTTCTAAAGATTTTTCCCAAAGTTATTTTTAGCGAGAGTCCTCATTCTATTGTTCAACCAAGCTGATTGTTAGAATTTTAAAATTTTCTGTATTTTCTATAACATTAATCCGTTTTGACAGAGCTTTATTAATAAACATAATTTGATCAACGTCTTTTAGTAATTCTAATTTACATTTGGTATATTTTAACATGGCATTCCAAGTATATACGGGCATTGTATAATACTATGCTGGATATAGGCTGTAAATTTTTATACAATTATGTCTAGTATTCAAAGATATCAGCTAACAGCAATATATCGGTTTTTAAGTATAGGTCTGAATATTCACCTAAACTTTTCATCGTCGATGTTTTCATCAATCAGTTTATTATCAAAGTGTTCTGAATAATCTAGTAAAATTATCATGGTCGCATACTTCTTAATTTTATCTAGAACCATTTTAGCCATTTCATAATTGATTCGAGAATCTGACTGTACAGTCTTCCCCATGATAACTATTATAAAATGATAAGGAATCATCAAATGAACGCTTTAAGTAAGAGTCTATACTGAATACGTTATGAAGTTGATATTTAATAGGTTTTTAATTTTCCGATAATATAATATAAATATAAATACATATGGTTTTTAAATTCAACTGAATCATATTTAGGAAAGGTATTTTTATAATTATTAGCTATATCACATATCACAGTTAACTGAATGCTGTTTAAAAGATATTTTCACTCTGAAAATAATTGAAACACCTTGTGCAGATGAATTTTTTTCTTTTTGTTTTTATTTAGTTGACTTGAAACCGATCTAGATACATTTTTTATCCAACAATTGTGATATTTTAACTCTAACTGGTCTTCTTCTATTGGAGGAGCTACTTGACTATTAATTTTTGGAAAATAAATATTTTGAACTAATAGTAGATTAACATGTCTTTCCAATTTATTTTTTGTTAAACTAACAGGTACGACTTTGAAAAATGTGCAATGTTTTATTTCATTTAGTTCTAAAGAATATACATTTGCAGAAATTTTATTTTTGTCAAATTTATTAATTTGAGATAAAGGCATGGGTATATATAAATCTTTCATTTTAAAGCATGGTTGTAATGTGGATATGAACTAGTTTTGTTTCAATTACTGTCAGCTGGGTATAATGCGCTTACGATTGACCAATAAAAACATACCACATCACCATAATTAAAACTGCCGCAAGCTTTTTTGTTTGAAATTTGAGTAGGTAGACTGATCAAAGATGATGCCCCAGTTCATATTTCTAATTTGTTAAAATTTACTTCTAAGGAAATTATTTTGCTTAAAGCCCAACTAGACCCACGTTCTTGAAATTCAGATAGTTTATTTAATATTTTATCAATCACGTGACTTTCAAAACAAATCTTTAAATCCGTCCCTTGATCAACGTGTTTATTTTTGGTATTAAAATATTTCAAATCGATCACCTCACTGTCTTTAGAGTTTTTAATGAATTCGGCACAAACTGTATTAATTTTAAGAATATTTATTACATTTTTTAGTAAAATCTGACTTTATTCTTGAACATGTTGAAGGCGTTTTCGAAAAAAAGTGATACATATTTATGTTTTAAATTAATTATTATTCTACTTTTTAAACATGAAATAATTGAATACAATCACTTCGATTTTCTTTACACGACGGCCTTTTTTGACACCGGATAATTTTTTAATGAATAAATGTATTCTCTTTAAATGTCCTACGTTATTTATAACTTTTCTTTGAGTTCCAATAGTCAAAGGTAGTTGTCTAATTGCTCGGTTACATAAGCGAATATTCCTATTTAAATGTTTTATCCAAATTTCACCCTCACGTTTAGTTAATATTTTTAACACTTTAGTAGCATTTGTCACAAAATCATTAGATATTGATACTATTTGATCCATTTTTAACACAAAAAGAGATTACTTGCAATAAGTCTAGACCTGACGAAGTTCAAAACTTGCTAAAGGGTTACCAATGCCAAAATTCTCTGTTCCCAAATATATCAGCTTATTTGGTTAGAAACTTTGTAGATTTAATTTAAGGTTCTCAGTCACTCTTTTTGGAAGAAACACGTTGAAATCTTCAGCTTCAACCAATATTGAACGTACTCGTTACAAACAAAATCTGTACAATTCAATGTGACGATACTAAAGGAACCTAAATTCGTTGTAACTGACAGTGATTTTTCTGAAATGAAAAAAATATTATGTTATTGGATTTAATTATTTCTTTGAATACGTGTGTTATTGTGTTTTGCTCAGAATTTTGAACTGTGCGTATAATTAAACAAACTCGTACTCGTTTAATGACAAGGTCGCTGGCCAAAAGGATTCATATTACTTACTTGTTTGCTATTTCACAAAAGTAAATATTCTGCTCTGGCCTAAAAATATTCCTTATATCATCGACATTAAATAAAATTAAACATATGTTACTACGGTTTATAGCCATATTTAATGTAGTACGATTCTTCCGATTTGAAAAAAGAAAGATGAAAATGAACTTTTGTAAATATTATCATGAGAATTTCGTTGTTACTTTTCTTTCTTTTTCATTGTTGTTTGAAAGATTAGTACTAGTCCTTGGTTTCATATTGTTATTTGATTATTTAATTGCCATTGACATTTAGTGAAAGTGAATTTTACATTCTTCATTCATGCATACGTTTACTTGTTCATACTTACAATTTGTTCCAATTTGGTTGCAGTATACGCAGGGTTGCATTTCTTCATATCCTTGTTTTAGTTCAATTTCTTTAAACTTCTTTAACTTTGTCAGTAAGTTTTCTTCTGTCTTTCTTTTTCACTTGAGCTTATGTTGGATCGCGACTTCGCAACATGAAGCTAAACCTTCCCCGCAGAAAGTCTAGGGCCCTTTCCTTCCTGGAGTTTGTCCGACTTCTGTTTGTCTTTGCGAAGGATTGCGTTTTCCAGCTTTTTTCTAATGATACTTCTTTTTTGTCTGTCTTGTACTTTCACACTGGCTTGGATAAGCAGGCTGTCTGCTGTACGGTATCTGGGAGTTTTGTAATAACTACGTGGTCAAAGAATAATATTTTAAGGAAATCGTACCAAATGTAATGATTTTATGTTCAAAAAATTAAATTAAGATGATAATAATTAATAGATATGTTATAGAAGACTAGTTCTGTTTTCTCCTTAATGTTATGATTATGATTTTTTAGTTGTAAAAATTCTCGATGCTTAATTATAAACGATTTAATGAAAACTTTAGTAAAATTCTATGACAATTCTATATGACATGACATGTACGACTGAACTTTCTTTACGTCTTATTTGAGAGATTGAAATGTCATTAAGAAAAGGTCAGGGGCGACCTATAAAAAATGTTATTATGACTTTGAATACAGGGTTGGGATAAAGTATGGAACCAAGTAAATATCTTTAAAACGAAACTGACGATATTTATGAAATTTTGTAGGCAAGTGCAATGGTTCAAAATGCATCTGATATATATTTTTTTGTTAATAATACACTCCCGGTTTAACCGGAAATACCCTCAACTTTTTTTATTTAAATGTATATTTTTGCAGATTTTGAAAGTGCTTGTTATTTCTCGAATTTGTACATACTGTGTTTAGTGAAAATAATTTGTAAAGACGAGAAAATAACTCACTTTTAGTTGTTGAATAAGTAAATTTACTTACTTTAGACTAATGAGAATAATAATATAAACAAAATTAATTCAAATGTTCTCCGTTCACCTCCTGACAATTTGCCAGCCTATTAACAAATGCTTGAGTCATTCTTTCCAAGACTTCTGCACGTATTAGTTCACATTCAACAATAATTCTTTGTCTCAATTCCTGCAAGCATGTTAGTCGTTTAACGTAAACACGTGATTTTAGATAACCCCAAAGAAAAAAATCTAATGGGCTTAGATCCGGAGAACGAGCAGGCCACTCTATGAATCGATCACCATAACCGATCATCATTATTATTTCAATACGATCTTTTTCACTTAAATGAACCATTCTTATTCGTACAATTTATTTTCGTAAATTACAATTTGACAGTTTGGCAACAGTTACCTACTAGATAGTACTCGTTTATTTCTTACCATTAATACAAACCATATAAATTTCCTTATCTAAATGGTATTTTACTCTAATGTATAAAAACTTAAAAGTGCTTTATTCCTCGTTTTTACAGAGTTTTTACACTAAACTCAGTATGTACGAATTTGAAATAACAGGATCTTTCAAAATTTTCAAAAATATACAGGGTATCCCATTTAAATTAAAAAAGTTGAGGGTATTTCCGGTTAAATCGGAAGTATATTATTAACACAAAAATTTACACCAGCTGTATTTTGCCCCATTGCACTTACCTACAAAATTACATAAATATCGTCCGTTTCGTTTTAAAGATATTTACTTGGTTTCATAATTTATCCCAACCATGTATAAATAGAGATAGCGGTTTTTTCTTTTTTTCGTATTATTAACTAACTCTCTTTCTAGCTTTATTTGTGTTATAATCTGAGGTCACCGTATAACCTCCTAAAATGCTTTGAATGAACTTATTAAAATTTAACACCAAAGTTGAACGAATAATATTGCACAATACTGAACATTAGAGACAAATTAAACAGTGAAACATACAAGTAATAAAAACGTACAGTATGTAAAAAAAATAAAGTAAAAGAGATCGGTTTAAAATGGTCTACAAGTACTGGTAGACTTTTTATAGTAACATTTTAATCATTTAAAAATATGTATTATCCCAAAAAAAGTAAAGGAAAACAAATCTTATCTATAATGATGTTGAAAAAAAAATAATAAACTGACTTAATGCTCCAGGCCTACTTTTGTTAAGCTTCAAGGCTCTAACCCTTTTCCTTTGTATTACAGACTTAATAATGGAAATGTGTATTTTTAATTTCTATTTAAAGTATACGGCCAGTGGAAAACAAAATAGCTTCTTTCGAGCGGGAATCTATTTGGTGGACTTTTCTTCCTCTACAAGATGGAATCCAAGCGCGACACGAAAGAAATCTCCACTTTTCTTTGGTTTAAAACACCCCCCAAATATTGGAACAGTTAAAAATCAACTGGTGACAGGAGAACGATTTAAAATTACGTTACTAGTTACGGATTCAGAGCTTAGAATCACATAAAAAAAATTAAAATTAATAAAATTACAACTTAGAAACTGAAAAAAAATTTCTTAACTGCCACAGGGGACCCAGCTTGAGTCCATACTTATCGACGACCCCATAACGATTAACTATTTTTTTCAAACCGCTTAAGAATAAACTTTCTTGAAAAACTCCTAGTTTCTATAAAATTCTATGACCTTATTTTAATAATCGAGGTTTTGTAAACATATTTTTTAAATACTCAACAGTGCGGTGTGTTTTTTTTCTACTCACATGACTGATAAATGGTGAAATCCGACCTACATATAATGTTAAATGTTTATATAAAATGCCTTTTATTTCTCACACGTGTGTTGAAATTATTTTTTTAATATAAACTAAATTACGGTTACAATTTACTTTTGGGATAAACTTTTTTTATTTTTCTACAAGGTGATCCTTTTTTTCTTTCCCAAATAGTGTGTATTAGAGTTCCTTCGTTACTCCCTGGTCTTTTTCCCAAACTGAGGGTTTGAGAATTGTTCCTTATGTAAACTTTGGTACCCCGTCAAAATAGCCCCGAGAAAATAGCTCTGACAAAATAGTCCCCACAAAATAATAATTAACTTTAAAGTCTACCAAAAAACTAATTTTTCAAATATTAAGCAATTAATTTTTTATTGTTGTTACTTTATTTCGAAATAATTAAAATTTGAAAAACAAAGTGATCCGGGAATTTTAGGATTATAAATATCAAAATTTTGTAATAGCTATATAAACGAATTTTTATGGTAAAAAATACTAAAAGATTTTAATTAATTGTTATGCCAGGTAGCCCTACTGGCTAAATAAATGATTGGGAATTTTAGGATTAAGGATGTTATAATTTTGTAATGGCTATCTATATAAATGGATTTTTATGGTATGAAACACTAAATGGTTTTTAAAAATTGTTATACCAGGTAGCCCTAATGGTTAAATAAATGATTGGGTATTTTAGAATCGAGGATATGATAATTTTGTGATTGATATATAAAGCAAGTGAAATAATTTATTTTCAGTTCATTCAAATTATACTGTTAAGTGGTTAAATTGCTGTTGAATATTGATGTTATCCGAAAGTGCTAAAAAGAAGAATGGAGAAAGCCTTGTCCTAAAAAGGAAAAAGTTTGCTTCTGAAAGATGGTCATCGATATCGCAAAGCAAGGGAAAACCGTGATGAAAGTACTTCTTGGAGGTGCGTATTACCGACATGTAAAGGACGTTTAAGAACATCCAATGCTGACTTCTGGGTAGTGACGGAACATAATCATGCTCCAAATCTAGCAAAAAATCCGGTGGTAAAATGCATTTCTGAAATGAAGCATAGAGCACAGAGTACTGTAGAAAAATCGAGACAAATATATCAACTGTGCACAAGTGGAATATCTTTAGAAACATCGATTCAGCTTCCAAATTATATTGCTACTCAGAGGACAATAGAACGTATTCGATATAAAACGAATCTTGAAGGAAAATTTAAATCCAATAAGTGTGTTAAGTTATTACGATTCAAAACGCCGTGCTACAAGTTTTCCGTAATACAGAAGTTGTTGGTTGTTTGTTTCAATTGGGAAGGTCTTTATTGCGAAAAATGTTGGTCGCTTTGAGTTTTGTACCAGTAGATATTGTTATAAGACTTTTTGAAGAAGTAATTGAAAACTGCTCAAATGAACTAGACCCCATTATCGATTATTGGGACATAGGACGATTAAGACGCAATTGCCGATTACAACCACGTTTTCCAATAAACATATGGAACATTTATCAGCGTGTCGTCAATAGACTTCCGCGGAAAAATAATTCAATAGAAGGTTGGCATAGAGCATTTCAGCAAACTGTGGATTGTCATCATCCATCAATTTATAAACTTATCTACCATTTCCGAAAAAAACAAGATATGGTGAAGATCCGCTTAAGTCGCCTTGCATTCGGTATTCGCCACCCAAAACCAAGCAAAAGTAAATACGTACAATTAAATCGACGCCTGGAAGCCCTAGTGGAAAACTATATAAATATAGAATCCATCGAATTTCTTCGTGGTATTTCATAAAACCTCGACATGTAATCTATCATTCTTTGTGTAAAAGCATTTTGTAATATATATCTTAGATTTTCAGAATGTGTTTTTTATGAATTTAAAAATCCCCGATGCATTTGTTTGCTCGTTTGACCTGTATTTACATCACTAAAATGTAGTGTACTCCATTAACAAATGCATAGAGTGTATCTAAAAGATCTTTACAAAAACATATTAAATTGAAATAATTAAATGACTATAAATGTACAAATACATAAACTGTAAGTTTTAAGTATGAAATACCCCAATTATCTACGAAATGGCTTGGAGGATTTTTTTGACATATATAAGTTGTTTATTTCTATTTGTATCTATTCGCATACAGCCATCATATTTAAAACTAGTTTTATTCGTTGCGATATTCATTGTAAACAACTGTTCCGTGTACCCTATACTTCATAAAATTATTATATTCTTAATCCTAAAATAACTCTTAACCAATTTTGCCAGGGGCTATTTTGCCGGGCCAAGGTAAACTTTAGTGTATGTATATAAGACATTTCACAAACTATAACTGATCTGTGCCCGAAAAATATAATAATATGCATACATAATTACTTTATCATCTGCTTATTACTGAAATGCTGATTCCACAGTTAAATAATTCCTATTATTATTATTCTTCTACATTAGATTCTATCTATTTAATAACAAAACTTATTTGCCTATACTATCACTAACAATTTGTAACTATTATTTTTACCGACCTCTTTCGGTCCAATAACTACCTAATAAAATACCTATTTCAAACAAAAATACACCTTAAAATATATAGAGGTTTATATACTCTTTACACTTGATTTTTCATAGCTTTCCGTACTAAGGCCCATCCTCTACATAAGGCATCATGTCCTAATTATTATACAACTCAAGTGCACAAAATGAAACGCGTGCATAAAAAAATGCTATTAAAAAAATTAACTGAATAACTCGTTATTCGCAAATAACAAGTCCTTTGATTGGTCTATTTGGCATTTACTTGACAAATTCAAGCAATGGATATCAATTGGATTCACGTGTAATATTAATTATTGATCAAATTTGTTTTTTTTAAAACAAAACTTAGTCCAATTGCCTCCTTATATATGCACTTCACTAAACATTGTTTAACTAAATACTATCTCTTTCCAAAACTGGCCTGTAAAGCTCAACAATTACAGGTATACCATTAAAAAATCATCATCAAAAAAGCACATTTTACATCCGAATAGTCCCATGCTTAAAGAATAAACACAGGGGACACTTTTTAAACTGGCACTAATGCATGCTCTTGTTTCTTCAAAATACAAAATACAACCTCCCCGTATTAAAAATTGCAATATATCACTTTCAACTACTATCCAGGATTTTCCACCTGCCGTGTTTCTTCAAAACGCGATCTAAATATTCCCGTGATTAAAAAAATCTACGAGCTACTTTTTAAAATAGCATTAATACATTCGTTTTAAATGCTATACAGGATGGTTCACGTGAAAATCACTGATAAATAGAAACACAAGAAAAAAAATGGTATCTCTGAAACGGTTAATTATGAGGAATTGACCCCTGGAACAAAAGCAGGTACCTCCACCTTGTCACGCGTGACCCCTTCACTTTAGGAATTGGTATAATAGTACTAATTTTAAGATCTTCTGGAAAGTTTCCTGTTTTAAGGTACGTGTTAATAAAATTTAAGATCACGTGTCAAATAGTTTCAAAAATTTGTTTTAATATTTCACCAAATAGGTTATTCTGCGGATTGAATTTGCTTCTGTGTTTTTCAATTTTTTCACAATAATAATTGTCTTTTTTTATTTTCAACTTCATTTAGTTTTTGTGCACAAACAGTAAATAATTCTTGATACAAAAGGTTAACATCTACTGAATTAAATGACCAATTATAAAAAATTAAATCAGTTTTTATTTTAATTAAGTTTCTGTCATTAAGATTTCTATATTCCTTAGTTACAGGGATGCTACAAACATTACTGTTTGAAAAATTAATTGAAATTATATAGTGATCCGTAATATTTGATGTATGGTGAACTGTAGCTATAATATTGTCTTGATTAGTCAAGACATAATCAATAAGGGTTTTGGTTGTATTGTAACTCTTGTAGGTTCCTTAATTAATTGGTTCATTCCATATATTCTAAATAGATCTTTAATTTTATTAGTATAAAAGCTATTACCCAAGTAATCTAGGTTAAAATCCCCAATTAAAATACAACGAAAATTATAGTTAAATATAGAATCACAAATAGTTTCCAACTTATCAATAAAAACTGCATCTGAACTAGATGGAGAATGATATAAGCAGCCAATTATCCAACATATATTACCAACAGTTATCTATAAAGATGATTTATAAACTGAGAACTGAATGTTTGATTTAATATAAATAGTAACACCTCCTGTGTGAGGAGTGGTCGAGTCACAACCTTACTGAATTATAACCATTCATTTTCATTTCTGTATCTTCAATATCCTCAGTAATTCTTGAATCGCTAGCTAGGATGATTTTTGGGTTATAGTGCACCAGAATTACTTCAATCTGATCTTTGTTCTTTAGTATACTTTGGAAGTTTATATATAATATATCGATGTTAAAGATTATATTAGGGTAGCTTATTCATTTTTTCTCGTGTGGAAAGGTGCCTTATTAATAATTAACAAATTTTATTGGAGTTATCACCTCCAGCAATTAAGTTTTCTAACTGTTTTGAAAGTATTCTCTTTGTTTTTTTGTTTCATCAACAGATCCTTTAACTTTAATATATGCTTAACATCTTAGCTCAGCTGATCTTAAAGTTACACTAATTGGTCGAACCTTATTTGTAGAAAGTTTGCCCAGGCGAAATGTTTTTAAATTGGTTTTTTCAATTTGAAAGTCAGGTATCTACCAGTGGTATCACTAATTGCGTAAGGACAATAAAAGGCGACAAATCAACTAACAACAACCATTTATTCTAATAACAAAAATGCTCAAACAATCAAGCCACACTGCATTACAGACAATATTAATAAATAGCAAAAGTGCTCTTACCATGAAACTAATCGTAGGAACACATGATACTGTCAGAATTTGGGCTCTGGACTTGTTATCGCGTAATAACGCAGACTAAGACTTCAGACCGCTTACACAACTAGAACAAAATGTGAATTTTGAATCATTGCGTGAACCATCATCTGATATATGGGTTTTAAAGATTAATACGGCGAAAATGTATTATTATAGCATTCAAAAATACTGATGCTTATGACAACCATAAGAAAATGTGACTAAGTTTATCAGCGGTGATATAATGATTATCCGAGTTGGTTTAATTTAATAATTGCGAATATTTATCGCACCATGTTTCTACTTGCACTATGCGGAAGACAACAACAGTCTAAAAGTAACTCGTGATTCTGTAATATTACATTTGCAATATGAACTATAAAATTTTCGAGCTACATGAACAAATCAATTTCTTGTCGCATCCACCAAAATGTTGCTATGTAATAAGAATAGTGTATTTTATATGTAAAAAATAAGATACTACTTACGCTACAAAGTAAATATAAAAAATTGATATACATACAAAGAAAATGTAGCCTAAATGCTAATTAAATTGAAGAAAACATCGAGATTTGCTTTTTAACTCATGAGTACTACAACAAATTATATCACATACTTCAGAAAGTTTGTTTACGTTTCTGCACATAAAGTTGATTGGCGATTTAAACATTATATTTGTGTGATATCTTTTACATAAAAATACATTATTCTGTCTAACTGTTACCCGAGGAACGAAAATGCCAATTTCTGATAGTAAGCTAGGACTGTCCACTTTACCATTTAATAACTTATGTAAAAACAATAATGACGATTGATTTCTACGCATTTCCAAAGACATGAAATTAAATCTATCTAATGTGATTTATTCGCTCCCTCTTTGGGGATAAATTTCAAGAATTTATTTTGAACCCTTCCACAATATTTGAATATTGAGCATATATTGGATTCCAAATTAACGCATCATATTCTAACTTAGACCTAATTAAACTCATATACATAGCAATTAATGCTGATACATCATTGAAACTTTTCAGTTCCGAACAATAAAACCATACGAGCGATACGCCGAAGAAACGATAATATTAATATGGTAGTTAAATGTAAGTTGACAGTCGAAATGAATACCCAGATTCTTGATAGTATTAGTGCCTTTCCAGAATAAGATTATTAATTGCGTATGACTTAAAGTTAGAATGTTACATTTTGATACATTGAGGTAAAGTTGATTGTGTAGACACCAATTCTGTAATAAATTAATTTGTCTTTGCAACATAGCACAGTCCTCCAAAGTGTTAATTGTTACATACAAATTTAAGTCATCCGAAAATAGTAGTTTGTTACAATCTAAGGATTCGTTCAAGTTATTGATAAAAATTAAAAATAATAATGGACCTAACTTCGATCCTTGCGGAACTCCACTAGTTACAATACATACATTTGAACTGAATCCGTTATAATAAACATATAGTTTACGTAGCGTCAAATAAGATTGAAGAAGCTGGAAATAAATATTAGTAATGTTCATACAAGTAAGTTTTTGCATTTACTGCTTAAATAATAAATTTTGGCCGAATAGATCTAAACAACAAAAATGCTCAGACAGATTTTTTTTCTGGTTTAGGAAAACCTCTATCCCCATCAACGTGGCAGCAAATATATAATATATAACAATGAAAATGTCTCAAAATATACAATACTTAGGATTAATAACTTAATAATTTTAATAATAACTTACTTGTTAAACAAATTAATAATAATGATATAAATAATAATATTATTAATAAAAACACTAATAATTATATATCTGCTACTATACCTTACATAAAAAATATCACACGCAAATTGTGTAGAATATTTAAACAATATCATAATATAGTAATATCCAATAGTACTGTATTAACAGTAAATTCAATATTTATTAAACTTAAAGACGCAACACCAATCCATTCTCAATCTAATGTAATCTATAAAATTCCTTGTAATAATAGTAATAAAAATTATATAGGTCAAATATCTCGCATTTTATCCCTACGTATAACTTCTGATAAAAGTGATTCTAGATTATATCTTGAAAGATGTGCTTTAGCAAAACATGTATATAGTGAAAAGCACTTAATGAATTATAATGATATTAACATTTTAGCAAAAAATAGTAATCTTACGAAAATACTTTTTTAGAAATGACTTTTATATATCAAGAATATTAATAAAAGATCTGATATTGGACACCTTAGTGATATTTATAATTATTTATTGTTTTTCAAGTCAATTTCAAAATAATAATGTGGATAATTTAAGTGTTTAACTATTTATCACATTTCCAAAATATTAATAAAAGAATAATTATTTTTAATAAAAGAAGTCTGTTTTCAATATTTTGTTTTATTACTTATTACTTTAGTTATTGTAATGACTTTTAATTTTCGTATATTTTATATTGTAAAAATTAAAATTATCAAATATTTTCTAAATATCTACATTTTTATTAATTGACCATTTAATATTTTATATTTTACTGTATTATTTTTAACATTTATAATTATTCTTAACATATTGTAAGCATTTTGATTTACCTATTTATATTTTTATATTTTTGTGATATTTACTTTTATATAAAAATTGTAACAGGTTTATACAGGAAACACTTTATGTTATATATTTAGTTTTTCCCTGAAGATGGAATTAAACTATTCCGAAAGCTTTGAAATAAATATAAAAAGATAACTTTGTCTTTTTTGTTCACCCCAATAATTAGAGAAAAAAATGTTTTATATATACATTTACATACATACCGGAATCTCACAATTCACGCCCATCCTGTGGATGTGACCCAAGGAGTTAAAATATTAAAATAAACTGAAAATTGAGAGTAATATATTTTTCGTTTGCCCCTTGTTAAGGAGTCATTTAAAAAACGATACCACAATATGCACCAAGTAGATAGATGTACTAGGCCGGTTCTAATTCAGAAAGTGAGATAAGTTAAGAGATAAGGCGCGATGACGTACCCGGGAGTGAGATAAGGGGTGGTCTTTATAACCTTGACCTTTTGGCCTTGAACTTTTTAGATTGACCTTCAACTTTTGACCTTTTAACCTTCAACTGTATATTAGATTAAAAATAGGTTAAAAAAGTTTAGACGTGTACAATTGTTTATTATAAAAACCTATAATTATTAACTGAAATTATTTCATTATTTATGTCAGCTTATTCAAAAGAGATATGATGATACACTTGCTTTCCCGTATTCCCGTATTCCTGTCCATTGTCGTATGTTTCGTAGCCAGGATAGTTTTCTTCTACCTATTCCTCTTTTTCCTCCTTCTATTTTACCCTGGAGAATAAGACGTTGGAAATGATAACGTTCTCCGCGCAGTATGTGTCCAAGGTAGCCAGTTTTTCTTCTTTTGATGTTTTCGAAAAGTTCACGGTCTACCAAACCAGCTCTTCTCAGCATGTCCTCGTTCATTCGTTCTTCATAGGCCTTATCTAGTAGAGTTTGTAGATCATTTGCACTATCCGCTAATATCACGGTATCATCCGCATATCGAATATTGTCGATGGGAATTCCGTTTACTTTAATGCCCATGGGACTGTCGGAAATTGACTCGGTGAAAGCTCTTTCCACATACAAGTTAAACAACATCGGAGACAAGATGCACCCCTGGCGGACGCCCTTTTTTATTTCAAAGTCCTCAGTTGTTCCTGCATTTTGGATTCGGATTTCCGCTCTTTGGTTCCAGTATAAATTACCTATAAGTCTGATATCCTTTCCATCGAGTCCCAAGTCCCTAAGATATGATATGAGGAGATCGTGCTTTACATTGTCAAATGCTTTTTCTTAGTCGATAAAGCACAAAAAGACGTCCTTTCTCTGATCCTGGCAATTCTGCACTAATGTTTGGAGACTTGTTCCAAAACCGCTCTTAAATCCAAATTGACTAGCACCACTTACTTCCTCGCACCTTCTATATAGTCTCGTGTGTAGAACTCGAAGAAAGAGTTTAAGGAAATGGCTCATTAGGATAATGAGACGATAGTCTTTACATGCAGTTACGGTGTTTGATTTCGGAAGTGCGACAAATGTAGAACGGAGCCAGTCCTCGGGAATTTGTTCAGTGTCGTAAATATTGTTAAAGAGTCGGACAATGATATCAAGGTTTTGTTCGCTAACCAAATGAAACGTTTCTGAGTACATATCATCAGGGCTTGGAGCTTTGGTATTTTTCATTAGAGTTATGGCATGTTTAATTTCATTCTTGAATATACTTGGTCATGATAGCGTTGTTATTTCATTTTGGGGTTCCCTGGTCTGTCATCTTGGAAAAGACCAGTGGTGTATTCTCTCCATGTTATTAGTAGTTTTTCGGTGTCCAATATTATTTTATTGTTTTCATCCTCAATGAAACTTATATTCTTATTGTTATATATTCCAGGGATTTCTTTGACTTTTTTATGGAGATGGAAACTGTCTCCTAGTTTGCTTTGATTTTCTGCCTCCAGACATCTTTCAGTCAGCCAATTTTCTTTTGCTGTTCTTATTTCATTTCGAATTCTTCTTTGAAGACTTTTATACTATGTATAGTTTCTGTTGACTTTACATTGCCTTCGTTTTTCCATTAAATCTAGAATATCATATGTCATCCATTTGTTCCTCGTATGCCCTTTGGTGGTTGTTAGGGAGGTTTCATTTGTTTTTTTAAAAGCTTCTTTGAGTTAAAGCCAGTGTTTGTTCGTATCATTTGTATTGCCAATACTTTCCACACATTACTGTAATAAAAATTTTCTTGTGTTCAATTAATATTGTTTTACCATATTCGTATGTAATCTATAAGTGACGTAGATGTCAAATTTAAAGAAAAGCATGCGCAATGAACGTTGCCGTAAGGGCATTAACGTTTAACTTCGTTATTATTGGACCTTTTTAAATTAGTGAAAAATTAGGTTAGAACCATCATGAATTTCGCACTCACTTTTCAAAAAATTGAAGAAATTCTTAAAACTCAGCACAATATTTCTACATATTCAGATAAAAATAAATGGCTATCACTAATTAGTACTCACCTTAGGAAATGTTCTTTAGCGATAAAAAAATGTAATTTCACGGTAGGGGAAAAAAGAAAAATTTACATCAAAATGGGACAGTTAAAAAGGTTGCGGTGTGTCATAAAATTAACACCTCCCCATGTAGTAGGGGGAGGTATTAGAGAGGGGCGGGGTATTAAAGGGGGTGTTAAATGGGAAGATGTAAACGCGATTTTTAACAATAGAATTAGAACGGGGGTCATTATAAATTTAAAGCATAAAGAAATTAAAGATTTTTTGCAGGCCGCATTTAAATTATTCAAGTCGAAAATTTGTAAAATTTTAAAAAATGATACACCATCGCTAAAAGTTAATGTTACATTTTGTGGCGATTTTTTAAAAAATGATAGTGATGGTGGGGAAGTAATTGACATTAAATACTTTGGATCCCCAAATTTCGTTGTTGATTTGGGGACGGATTTAGCGCAAGAATATAAAAGCATTGTAGATTTTATTTTAAATAAACTTTCGGAATTTCAAGAAAAAGACAGTGGGTGGGCGTTGTCAAAAATAAATTTATTAGAAGTAGCTATTAACAAATTTGAAATTGGGAACGGTTCATCCTTCATTCCACTACCAAAAGAAATATTAACGAAAAAGGCATGCATAAACGTCAAAAATGCAGACCTGGCGTGTTTTTACTGGGCCGTAACGAGTTTTTTGTTCCCTGCTAAAAATGAATCTGCATATACATCTACTTACCCCCACTATAGTACAGTTTTGAATACAGACGGTTTAGAATTGCCTATGAAACTAACACAAATTTCAAAATTTGAAAAGTTAAATGATATCTCTGTAAACGTTTACGCTTTAGAACTAAATCAAACTAATGAAAGGTCATTTTACGTAGTGGTACCTGCACGTTTAACTAAAAATAAACTGCAGCGTCATGTAAATTTACTTTTAATTCAAGATGAATATTTTCCAAAATTAAACGACTACGAGGCTCCTCCCGTCAACAACGAGGACACCACTACCAACACCATTAAATATCATTTTTGTTGGATTAAAAATATGTCTAGACTAGTTTCAAGCCAACTTAACAAGAAGGGGCATACAAAGTTTATTTGTGATAGGTGCTTGAATTATTTTCAAAGTGAAAAAAAACTAACGGACCACGAAATTTTATGCGTAAATAGTAACGATTGCAAAATTTCTTTCCCCCCATATGATAACGTCGAATTTAAAAATCATGTATACAAGCAGAAATGTCCTTTTGTCGTTTATGCCGATTTCGAGTCAATTTTAGATAAGTTACGGGATTGGTTATTTTGACTTTAGTAATTTTAAAGAGCTCGGTACTCCAATTAGGAGTGTATCCCTTTTGAAAAATATGCTTGGCTTTGCTTAAGCGCACAATGTCGCCAACGTTAAGTTTACGTGGTCCAGCAATCTTCAAATGTGAGTAAAATTTTCGAGAAATTTCCTTCTCGTTTGACTTGTTGACCTCCGAAGGCTTACATCGTATTTTCGAATGTTTCGTGTTATTGTACTCTTCCACAATTTTCGGTAAAATGTCGATCCATCGGTAGGTGCCTTGCAAACTAAAGTACTTGTATAGTTTTGTCTTTAAAGTTCTAATACATCTCTCAGCTATCGCAGCCTTTTTAACGCTAAACGTATTGTAATGATTAATGTTGCATTGCGTCATTAATTTTTGGAAATTTGTATTGAAAAACTCTGTGCCTTGATCGGTTTGAAGATTTTTAGGATGCCGTCGGCTGTGTTTTAATATGTTGGAGAAAGCTTTGGTAATTTCAACTCCGGTCTTTGTCTTTAGAGGCATCGTCCACACGTACTTTGAGAAACAATCAATAACAACCATAATCATTTTGTAACCTTTATTTTGGTGTGCATATGGTCGCATTTCAGCCAAGTCCATTTGCCATAAATTATCGAGACCTTTAATGATTGTTCTACGTCGCGGATAATTCCTACGTGCTGGAGCATGGAGTTCATTAACAACTTGAATTTTTTCTTTAGACATCTTGAAGAGCTCTAAAGCAAGTGCAACTGTGTTGAAGTATTTAAGGAGTATTTCGCTTCAATTCTTTTTTTTTATATCCAGCCTCAGTTCAAATATGTGATGATACTGTAGCAGTATTACGAAATTGGTTTAGTTCTTTTTCCAAATTCTTTGTTAACTCGGCGGTTTCGTGGTTAGCTTTAATTAAATCTCTCAAAACTTCTTCATTAGCAGTCATTTGTTTTTTCAAATTATATGTTAACTCGGCCGTTTCTTGGTGAGCTTTATCCAAATCTTTCACAATACCTTCATCAACAGTTATTTTTCGCTCGATTTCAGCAAACTGGGTGCCTATCACACTAGCAATTTCTTTGGGTATATCTATTTTTAAATTAGTTCCCATTAGTTTTTTATCTAAAACTTTCACAGTATTCGCCAATTGATTTTCAACGTTAGTTTGAGCGTTTTTTATATCACCCCGTAGATGCTGTTTAGCAGTTACAATGCTGGTATCTACATATTTTTTTGTTGCAATAACCCCAGCATATACACGAGGATCCTTAGTTACGAACGCATCAATTTCCCCAGTTTTAGCTTGTAAAGCTACAAGTGCGTTTTTATATTGGTTAAACAAATTATCGACTTTTATATTAAACTGGGAGTCAACGTATTCTTTACTGGCAGCATCAGAACTAGCTGAAGGTGGTAACACATTGCTTATCCTCACATTGCCAATATCGACGTTACTTTCAGCCGTTTGTGGAAACTTTAATAACGTATTACGGAGCAGAGATTGAGGAGGTCTATTTGACATCGTCGTCGACCGACGTCCGAATTTGTCGAGACTCATCTTGCAAATAACATTAAAACGATGTGTTACATTAGTATATAACGTTGGCTTCTCTCAGCTCATTGATGATTGCAACTATTTCGTTGTTGTGTGATGTATTTCCAGCGTGTTTGGAAGCTACTAACAGTTTAAGCCGTTCCACAAGTTCATTGACATCGTCCCAGTACACGTAATCAATAGGGTTCTCATTGTAGACCATTGCAAGTCCAACTCCAGATCTCGATATACTGCTAGTCGATTTCGATGGCTTTCTCGGTGGAGGAGGAAACATAGGTTTAATAATATCTAGATATTTTGATCTCGATGTACCTTTTAGACGTCCAGCTGTGTTTCTGTGAGCGTTAGTTAAATTTAAAATCGTCTTGTATGTCAATTTATCATCATCGGTATAATCTTCAGGCTCATCATAAAATATCAGTTGGTAGAGACCAGGTGTCCCTTTAACATAACCCCCTTCTGTTATAATAGCTCCAGTATTCCGATCAAAATCGATATTTTTCCCTCCGAGAAGCCATTTAGAGTGAGTCGAATCGTAAACTGGACCGTAAACTAGGTCTATATTTGGACTCTTATTCCAGTAATCAAGCATATACTTATGTGATATTTCGGGATATTGCTCCAGATACTCTCTGAAGACCTCATCCGAAATATGTTCTGAGGCCGGCTCTGAAGCGTTGGAATATACACTCTCATCATCATCATCATCATCATCACCCCCAGTCTGAGCTACATCTTCCATCGGAATAAAATTAGTGGGATGGCTTGTATATTCTGTTTTTAATGGTTCTTCTACTTCGGGTTCTTCCTCTTTGGATTCTTCTTCTTTCTTTATATTTTTTAAAACTTGTGCAGATTCATGAGACGTTGTAACAATTTCTTTTAGAGGTTTTATTAGGGGTTTAAATAATGTATTTAATGTCCGATCCTGCTCAGATCTACCCAACTTGAGAGCTAGATATTTTCGACGTATATCACGTGAGAGTTGTAGAACTTTACGTTTACGAACATCCTGCTGGTTTAACATCTTGCTGCATATTAATCATACACCACATGGAATTACATTTTTATATACAAGTCGAATCCTTTACGATACCTTCCATTGTTGAGAGCAAAATCTTTTACAACAACAATAGAACCATATTGATCGCTCCAACATTCAGAACAGAGTTTTTTAAAGCGATCAAAACTCATGTCAGGTGACACATGCTCATCGAATACGTGCCTCAGGTTTATTTCATCCTGCTTGAAGAGTACAATTAAATTACAATTGTCTCGAATCAGTTGTTTGGGTATTTTTGAGTAAGTTTGACATAGATAAGCAGCATCAATATCCTTATGACGGCCCATTGAGTAATATTCCCGAATTTTCTGTTGTCCATCACAAGCTACATCGTCAAATATGAATATGGAATTTGATTTAGCTTCAGCGGGACTTATTATTTCATCATTATCTTTGAACGGGAAATAGCCTACTCCTTTCGTCTTACTTAGTACCTCTTGAAGCAACTCGTATTTCGGTTGATACAAAGATTTGGAGTAAACGTAAACGTTTTTAAATTTCGCGCCATTCGGATGAAACAGTAATGACAGCATTACGTTTGTTTTACCACACCCACTCGGTCCACATATCATTGCACGAAACGAGTTTGGTAATAACTCGCCATGTTTACTTTTCTCATGCTTGGAGGTAAAGTCCAAGTTTTCAATCGGAAGCGTTTGTTTCTGTTGAATGACCTTCATTGTATGACATTTTTAGTCAAGTCGTTGTGTATAAATATATAACGTGATGATACGTCACCATCACCGTCGCCACCATGTTTGCGTGTGTGACGTAAAACGTGACGTGTGTGACGTGCGAGACGTTTTACGTGATGTGCGTGACGTTTACTCGACGTGCGTGACGTTTACGCGACGTTTACGTGACGTGCGAGACGTTTACGTGACGTGTGAGACGTTTTTCAACGTTTACGTCACGTTTACGTGTGTGTGTGTGACAAGCTTGAGGAGCAAGTTGTTGTGTATATAAATATATATAACGTGATGATATGTCATCAGTTCAAATGAGTCTTTACTTAGGTAAAGGTGTCTTAAATTCGCTCATAAACAATCTGCCCTTTGAGCTCCACATTCCGACCTACCAATACTGTGGCCCGGGCACAAAGCTACAAAAACGCTTAGCACGCGGTGATTCGGGCATTAATCCCTTAGACGCTGCCTGTAAGGAGCACGACATTGCATACGCTCAACACAAGTCCTTGAACGATCGACATAAGGCAGATCAAATACTCGAAAACAAAGCTTGGACACGTGTCAAATCAAAGGACGCAACGCTTGGAGAAAGAGCAGCTGCTTTGGCGGTGACCGGTGGCATGAAGATCAAACGTAAACTTGGAATGGGGGTTGGGCAGCAGAAGAAGAGTTCCTTTAGAAATCACGTAATCAGCAAGGTTAAAAAGGCTATGAAAAATAGTCCTTCCACAACTCTACAGAAGGCCGCCTCGCAAGCTTTGAGAGCCGCGAAAATCGCCGTAAGGAAAGCTGGTGGTAAAAAGCGAATTCGACTACCCAGGACGATACCTTTTGAAGGAAAATCTGGAGGATTTCTACCATTGATTCACCTGTTTGCGGGCCTTTCGGCACTTGGAGCCCTTAGTGGTGGGGCAGCAGGAATAGCTAAAACCGTAATCGATGCTAAGAATGCGCAAAAGAAATTGGAAGAAGATCAACGTCACAATAAAGCTATGGAAGTTATTGGGGCAAAAGGATCCGGTCTGTATATGAAAAAGAACGCTCGCGGAGGCTTTGGATTGTACATGAAGAAACAAAAAAACTACCAATAAAGCTACCCAATAGACCGTTATATGATGTGGACCTTTTGCGATATGTCAAACGTTTAAAAATTCCTCATTTTAGAGGGGTTTTCATGCGTGACTCTCTACCACATCAACAGCCCCGGCAACGCGAATGCGCTATCATAAATTTGGATGACTCTAATAATCCGGGGACTCATTGGGTAGCATATAGAAAGATAAACAATGTTGTTGAATATTTTGATTCATTTGGTGACTTGAAGCCACCGAAAGAACTCGTGAACTATGTGGGGAAGAATGTTCGGATCTATTACAACAACGACCAATATCAAAACTATCAACAAATCAACTGCGGACACCTCTGTCTACAATTCCTATATGATGGAGCAACATCGGGAGTTTAATGAAATGAGAGACATCATTAAACTCTTGATGAAGAACATTACCTACGAGGTTTGGCGAGAAATTCCCCAGAAATACCAACAAGAACTAACACAATTTTTACCATGTCAAAATTATGATTTTCATCGATGGAGTGATGTTTGCGGTAATGAGATACCAACATGTTTATTTTGTGGAATTACTTATAAATAAATTTATTTTTTTGAAGCAGTTTTTTTTTATTTAAGTACTACCTCCCATTGATATGCATTAGTCATGTCTTTGCTTTTGACGCTAACGAGTCACACTCACGTGTTTTCGTTCACGCCTCCGACCCCAATTGTGCTCGATTCTGAAAAAAGATATTTCCTAGCAGTACTTGGCTTCCACTCATACAACTCGATACCCAATATTGACGGTGAGAAATTTTTCTACTACGAAAACAACGATAGAGGAAAGTTGAGAGAAGTCGCGATTCCTACCGGTTGCTACGAAATAACTGACATTGAGAAGCTAATTCAAAATTCTATTGCTCCAAATACGGGTGATACACTATTTTCGTTGAAGCCAAACAACAACACCCTCAAGTGTGAAATATACAGCAAACGTCACGCAATTACTTTTGAGAATCACCCCAATAGTCTTGGGCAGATTTTGGGATTTTCCAACAAGGTACTGGCCCCCGGTGTTGTACACTCTTCAGATCTCCCCGTCAACATTATAAAAGTATCAAACATTCGCTTTGAGTCCAACATTACCGAAGGTGCCTTCTACGGAAACAGGCCTGTCCACACCATCTTTGAATTTCCGATTACAGTTGACGCCGGCTACGCAATTGTGGAAAGACCTAATAACCCAATATATCTACCTGTTACGAATACCGGGGAAATTAGCAACATCACAGTGCTGGCTGTAGACCAAAACTTTAAGCCCATAAATTTTCGAGGAGAACAAAGTGTCCTTCATCTAGAGTTAGTAAGACGATAATAAATGGGTTTGGTGATAGATTATAAGAACAACGCGGTCAGTTCAATAACACCATTCGCTGCTAGACCTCCTCCGAGTCAACGAGAGCTAACGCCTGCAAATAAATTGTTTCTTCAATCGCTTGGATTAACCATAAAAAAATATGGTAAATCGTCAAAACGTACAAATGGGGGACTACGGTAAACGTTCACGTACTGAAAGCATTGATCCGAGTTTTAACCTCTACCAACAACCCCGTTATGATGAGTCTATTAGAAGGATGGAATATCGAACGTGCTCACCGTTCATCAAATCCTTCAACAACAATGATGTGGTGGAATTTGTTGTCAATCAAGTGGATTCATTTTTTGCCATGAACGAGTCATTGCTCGAAATCAAGGGAAAATTGGAGGTAACAGGAGGAGGAGATGTTTCTCTGGTACCCAACTTTTGTGCCTTTCTCTTTGACTCATGCACGTACAGCGAGAGTGCAAGAGAGATTGAAACGGTTCGTGATCCTGGAGTAGTGAGCGCTGTACGAGCTCTTCTCAACTACAGCGCATTAGATACAAATCACATGGCTATCGCTGGTTGGAATGGTACTTCCAACCCTCCTATGGACGCTTCCACAAAATCGTTTAGTTTTTTGATGCCGCTCAAGCATATTTTCAACATATTCAACGATTACCCAATGATCACTTGTGGAAGGCAAACAATTCGATTGGTTCGCGCTCGTGATGATAGTGATTGTCTTATGATTAAAGAAAAAACTGCTTCTACTGGTACAACAAACACTTCTGCAACAATTAAGATCGAAACCATTGATTTGAAAATCAAACATATATATCCCAATGATGAAATTAAAATAAAATTGATGGAGGCCATTAGAAGCGATACACCTATACTGATACCGTTCCGAAAATGGGAACTTAATGAGTTGCCTGCAGTTACGAGCGGTTCGCGAAGAGAAATTTGGGCTGTTAAAACTACTATGGCCGTTGAACGCCCAAGATTTGTTATTGTATGCTTCCAAACCAATAAACGAAACAATACTGCACAAGATCCAATGGCTTTCGACAATGTCAATGTAACCAACATTAGACTGTCACTGAACGGAGAGTATTGGCCTAACGAAAGAAACATGTTGGACTTTGTCAAAAACGACTACGCCATGGCTTACCATAATTATGCTGAATTTTACCCCAGCTATATGCATGGCTCAGCCGAAAAACATCCTATACTGACCTACAAGGAGTTCAAGAACAGAGCCCTATTTATCATAGATTGCTCAAAACAGGAAGAAACCATGAAGTCCTCCACTGTGGACGTGAGACTCGAGCTCGAAACGGATATTGGATTTCCAGCAGACAGCAAAGCCTACTGCATCATAATTCACGACTGTCTAATGGAGCACCGTCCACTAAGTGAAGTGGTTAAAAGTTTAAATTAAAAAATATAATTTGTTTATTTTTTTTTTTTTTTTTTATGTTAATAAATGAAATGAAATGAAAAATTTTTGAGTTTTAATAAAACACCTTTTGTATATTTTTAGTTGTTTATTGCAACATGACATGAGGATCGAATTTTTCTTTGAATACATTTATAAAGAAATTTTAGTAATAAAATACATATAGCAGATAATGAGATGCACGATATTGTAAATGTCTTGTTAATTTGACCATTTAATTGTCCATCCTTGGCGTCATCGGAACTGATGTTGGTTGTATTCGTCTTAAGGGGTAACATGTTTTTTTCGGTATTCTTATATTGTCCAAATTTAAATTTCCCAACTGTTTTATAACGTTTTCTTTGTCTTCGTACAGTTTAATATCTTTACGAAGTTGTTTAAGTCTTTCTTCAAATTTAATGACTTTTTCCCAAATATGTTTGTCTTGACGCATGCCTTAAAGCACTAACCTCAAGTGTTATATCTGAATATGTTGAAAATATTGTGCCGAGTTTTAAGAATTACTTCAATTTTTCTCTATTTTAAAAAGGGTCCTTGGAGTGCAACTCTTAGAAATCTCGTGCAGGCCAATAAAAATTAAACTGAAGTCCCCTTTGTTTAGATCTGCAATGTGATTCTTGTAAATTTCGGTAGGCCTTTTGGGTAGAAAGGTGACGTTCTCCTCCAATTCCACTAGATTGGATTTGACAAGCCGAACACGATGAATTTTATTTGGAACGTTGGGTTGCAGGTCCTTTAGCTTAATTACCGGTTTGATTTCAGTATCTGTAGATGAGGTAAATTCGTTTAATTTTTCCAGAAAACTCATCTAAAATAATAATAAAATTTTGAAAAAAATTTGAAAAAAATGATTTTGAAAAAAAAAAAATTTGGAAAAATAATTTTGAAAAAAATTTTGAAAAAAAAAAAATTGAAAAAAAATTTTGAAAAAAAAAGTTTGAAAAAAAATTTTGGAAAAAAATTTGAAAAAAAAAATTTTGAAAAAAAATGTTTGAAAAAAAAGTTTTGGAAAAAAAGTTTTGGAAAAAAATTTTGAAAAAAAAAAAAATTATTAAGGGTACTTACAATAAAAACAACTGGAAACTGCTCGCTGAATACTAACTGACACTGGTGAAGCGACTTTCACGACTGGATTGTTGGTTGATGTGCTTCGACTTTTATAGCTAAATTCGTTTCATGCAAATGTGGTTTTATCAAGGATATGCATTTTTTATTATAATTAACTTGCAAATTGTATATATTTAATTTTAATTGGTTGTTTACGTGGAACGCAATAATTGCATATATTGAATTTTAATTAGTTGTTTAAATGAAGCATAAAATTACTTGCTTGCATTTTTTATAATAATTAACTTGCAAATTACATATATTGAATTTTAATTAGTCGTTTACGTGGAACGCAATAATTACATATATTGAATTTTAATTAGTCGTTTAAATGAA
Source organism: Hermaeophaga mercurialis (assembly GCA_951812935.1). NCBI lineage: Eukaryota > Metazoa > Arthropoda > Insecta > Coleoptera > Chrysomelidae > Hermaeophaga > Hermaeophaga mercurialis. The sequence goes on from OX638366.1 coordinate 4,807,842, forward strand.
GCATAAAATTACTTGCTTGCATTTTTTATTATAATTAACTTGCAAATTGTATATATTTAATTTGTTTACGTGGAACGCAATAATTGCATATATTGAATTTTAATTAGTTGTTTAAATGAAGCATAAAATTACTTGCTTGCATTTTTTATAATAATTAACTTGCAAATTACATATATTGAATTTTAATTAGTCGTTTAAATGAAACGCAAAATAACAAATTTGCGTTCTTCATAAAACTAAGTTACAATGTTGCATATGAATATTATCTATAATTTATTCAAATTCGGCGGGTCCGCGAGCGCTGCGGCACATAAAAAAATATGTCTTTTTCATCTACGCAACATCTGGATCATACCTGTCTTTTCCGCAATTCGATTGGACCAATAATAACGAAGTTAAGCGCTAATGCCCTTACGGCAACGTTCATTGCGCATGCTTTTCTTTAAATTTGACATCTACGTCACTTATAGATAATGCCTGTTTTTTCCGCAATTCGATTGGACCAATAATAACGAAGTTAAGCTCTAATGCCCTTACGGCAACGTTCATTGCGCATGTTTTTCTTTAAATTTGACATCTACGTCACTTATAGATAATGCCTGTTTTTTCCGCTATTCAATTGGACCAATAACAAGGAAGTTAAGCGCTAATGCCCTTATGGCACTGTTCATTGCGCATGTTTTTTCTTTAAATTTGACATCTACGCCACTCATAGATAATGCCTGTTTTTTCCGCGATTCAATTGGACCAATAACAACGAAGTTAGGCACTAATGCCCTTTCGGTAACGTTCATTGCGCCATCTAGTAGTGGTGGCAGTTTCTGGAACTTTAACATAATTGGACTAAACATGGCCGCTCTCGAAATTTGAATTTACCGCGCACCAGCGACACCAGCGCCACCAGCGCCTCTGGTGGCAGTTTTTGTAATTCACGCAGAATAGGCCTAGCTCTACTACTGTTACTCTTTAATACTACCTAATGACAGTGACACTCGTGAAGTGTATTACCAGTTTAGTTATTTTAAGTTTGTTTTGCTTGTTTAAAAATGAGTTTATCTATAAAAAAAAGGATTTAAGTTCTTATGTTATTTGGTTTTTGCGATAAAATGTGAACTCAACAAGAGGTATGTGCTATGTTTAATAATAAATATCCAGAACAACCTAAAAGTCAGTCAAAAGGGAGCAAAACTGAAAAAATAGGGAGTTTGATATCATAGAAGATTTACCTAAATCAGGCCGTCCAGCACTTACCGAGGATACTAAATGAAAAGTTTTATTGTCTATGGAGGAAAATCCACACAACAGCGTTCGGCAAGTTAGTCTAGAACAAGGTGTTCCTTTTACTTCTATTAACAGTATTAAAACATGAAAAGTGGCATCCTTTTAGGGTGCACCTTGTACAAGAACTATCACATTGCGACCCGGATCGTAGAATGGAATTTAGCGAAACATTGATGGATAAGTGTAGTAATGATCCACTTTTCGCAAAAAACGTTATTTTTTCTGATGAATGCATATTTACATTAAACGGTGAAGTCAACAGACAGAATTGTAGATATAGGATTTTTAGTACAAATACCGTTGCACGTCAGGAGTGACGTACCTCTTTCGTCATAGTACTGCCAACTAATTAAAATTTCCCTAACTAAGATAAATCATACGAAACATCACGAAAATTCACGAGGACTCATGAACGTAGTCACAGTACTAAAAAACCGAAAAAGTAATCGTAATTATTTTGATAATTTTAGAATTATTTCAATTATATTGGCTTATATACGTCTTATTATTTATAATATAAAGTTTATAAATGATTATTATATGTTTAGTACTCAAAAAACCATAATTTACATTAAATAATTTTGAAATTTTCTACGCCCATGAGACTCGTATTTATGATGAAGAAATGACATTGTAGCGATTGGCATGCCTTGATGCGACGTTGTCGAGTATTTAGATTGAAATATTTCAAGTGATTCAGATTTGAATTAGGAGAAAGGATTTACCTTTTGTAGGAATTCGAATATTGTAGTTGAATTGTTTCTTATAAGAAAAATATATATTTTTTTAAACAAAACATTGTCTTATTTTAATAACAATAAATAGTTTGCTATCTTTTTTATATGTCTCTATTTTATTTATTTAATAAAAATATGGTACAAATAAACAACATAATATAACGATTTTTATAACAGATTATTGAATATTAAAAGTAGATAATACCGCAAGAAGAAGAAGAAAATCACAGTTGTAGATTGCTAATGAATCAACTGAGAAAAACATTTTTCAAATGTACTTTAAAACTGGCAGGATGAAGTGTCTTGAGTGTGAGGATCATATATTGTTCATATACGCTTAAATAAATTAATTTTTCATAATAATAAAGCTAAACAACATAACCTAACCTTACATTTTTGAAACTCCCTACATTCCTCGACAATTTAGACAAGCCGACAACACTGCAGGGTTGTGATCTCATAATTGATATATGACGTGCAACGGGATTTGTATTAAAAATCCTATATTGGGCAAAGGAAAATCCTAAATGGATGAGAGAACATCACACTCAATATCCACAGAAAATTAATGTTTGGGCAGGAATTGTTCGAAATAAAATCATTGGACCCTAGTTTCTTGATGGAACTATAAATGAGCCAACTTATCTGACATTTTTAATGAACTTTTTGATTCCAACATTAATGAATTTATTGCAAACATTCCCGTAAATATCGATGAAAGTCTGTGGTATCAACAAGATGGGAGCCGCCATATTATGCAGCCGCCGTTCGAACAAATCTTGTCATTAGATTTCTTTTTGTGGGGTCATCTAAAAAATGTTGTGTATAAAAGTAAACCCGATGACATAAATGATTTAAAAGATGGAATAAGGCAAGAAAAATAAATAACATTTCGCAGGAAACCATTAATAAAGTTTATTGTTACTGTTGTATTATTTTGTTATTTTAATTTAATTGATGGTCTTCAAAAATACAGATTTTAAAATTATTGTATCTTCAAAATTATTAATTACCGAACACAAGTATGATATATTTTTGGAATCGTCTTGAAATTTACAATCTGAAAAAAAAAATATACAGGGTATGCCATTTAAAAAAATTGTCGACGATATCATTACTTACAAATGGTTTATCCTCTATATTTAATTGTTATGTAAAAATACATTAAATAAAAATAAAAAACCGGCCAGTCTCAGGATTTTTCCTGAAAATTGTTTGTTTAGATTTAAATGAATTTATTCCATACTTTATGTACGTACTGTATATATAATACCTAGAGCAAAAAGCGAAATGAAACGATATAATCAAATGAAAATATCGAATTACATTAACCTCACCATAACCTCACTAATTTCGAAATAAATTGCTACGAACGTGACACCATCGCTAAACATTGTTTCCATGTGTATTTTTTACTTCTCAAAATTCAGAGCGGTTAGATTATTTATCAAAATCTATGTATAAAATATATTTTTAGAGCAATTCAAAATATGTCAAACACTTTTATAAGTTTTTCATTATTTGGGGTTTATTATGTTATAACACATTTTTGCTGTTTAACGTTAAGTTAGCATGTAAATATATTCTAATTTTTTTCTTAATCTAACGATTAGACAACATTGCATAAATTCCTTAATGTGTAACTGATTTTGTATTGGATGAAGTATAGTAAGTTTTAAATTAAAATTAAAATATCAAAATAACCTATAAAGGATACTGATAAACTTTTATGAAAAATTCCATATGATATTAGAGACTGCGAAGCATAGTTAAAACATGTAAAAATTTCGATTTGTGATAAAATTAAGGATGTTTATATATTATCGTGTCAAATAAAATTAATTAATTTAAAAATAATACATAAAAAACTAAATAATATAAATATTACTGTAGAATGGGAGGATTTAGTTTCAATTTTCAAAAATAACATTATTACCGGGATTATTTATTTTAAATTTAAAACAAAGATATTCTACCATTTCTAAAGAACGCCTTTAATATTTTTTCTGAAAAACTACAAGAGGTTTTATTTAACATTGCAGTAATAAAAGTAAACACTATTTTTTGTGAGCAGTTTATTAGAAAAATAGTAATTGGAGACTGAATTGTAAATATTTTCACACCAAATACGCACTCTGATTGATTCTTCAATAATATTAATTGAATGGTTTACTGAACATGTGATTGACTACATTTTATTTAAATTATCAGAATTTCAGGAACGTGATTCACATTGGACATTTACATGGGTGATATCATATTAATAGTTTTGTAATAGGAAACGACTCATCCTTCATTAAATTACTGAAACAAATTGCAAATAAAAGAGAATGTATAAATCTTCATAATTATGATAGGGCATGTTTCTATTGGAGCATTGTAAGTGCTCTATATATAGTAACATTTCTTTCGAAAATAGATACTTTAAGGGGTTACGGTAAACGGGAATTGTGAAATTTGAAATTTGCTTTCTAAATTTTTTAGTTCACAGTACAGATCTGTTGTTTTTATAATGCTAGAATGCATCATTTTTAATTTAGCAAAGGAGATTTTCTAAGTCTTGTAATAATAATTTGATTTATTACGTCTTTTATAAAAAGTGAATTTTCTCTATAAAGAACTGAGTTCCCACTTGCATTAGTTTTGACTCTAATAATTTTTCGTTATGACTTATTTTTTGAATCGTATTATTGAAGCTTTTAATAGTGTTAACAGAAAGTGAAATCTGAGATTTTAATGTGGAACCTATTTTTTTAGGTTTTCCTTTAGATTGTTTATTAAATTTGCATATTTTTCTCCATCGGCGGTGTCAAGGTTACCAGTAATGCATTTAAAAATTAAACCTAGGACATCGACTAGCCCTCTTTTAATTCGTTGTGGTTGAGACAAGAGGTTTCTTAATTTTAAATGTACTTTTTCTTGTGTGAATTCTAAAATTTTTAAATAATTACTTGTACCTACCACAGTTAATATATTTTTGGATCTGATATCTACCTTATCGACTTCTAACATTATCGGGTTTAGATCATAGAAATGTATTATTTCGTAAGGGTACTTCTCTACTTTGGTCATGTCTAGCTTAAGGGGAATTAATCCTAAATTATTGTCCAGATTTTTAAAGGAGACACGTTCCCGCAATCCTAGGGCACTAGGGAACCTGAAAAATTAATATTTATTTATTCTTTTATTTTTTCGAATTCGTATGTCTTTTTCCGCGATCTTTAAAGATTGTCCATATGAACTATTTCTTGCGAGCTCGTACTAACTATTTTCCCGCTTTCATTTATATTAGTTATTTCGGTAGGTTTTTTAAATGTGTTCGCGGTTTTATATATATATATATATAACATAGGTTTCGCCGCCTACTTTAAATAAATTTGACGGGTCTCTATTTTTATTTATTTTATTTATAATTTTTTCCTTTTGGTTGGCCAATGTTTTATTAATTTTGGAATACATTTCTTTAAACAAATCTTTATGTTCGCTTAAATAATTACTGGTTAGAATCACTTCTAAATTTAAAGTCGAACGGGTTTTCATTATTTAAGTGGCCATTAATAATATCGATGGGTTTTAGTTTAGTTGATGAATGTATAGTGAAATTATAAGCTAATACGGCATATTTTATTTTCATTTGGGTAGGCATTTCAGTCAAGCCACGCGTATTAAGTATTCTAATGTGTTAGTTTAGGGTAGAGTGTAGTCTTTCCACAGGCGAGTTTGATTGTGGGTGGTTTGGAGAGCAAAAATGAATTTTTATGTTGTGTAGGCGTAATAATTCCGTAATAATTCCGTAATAACAGACTTTTTGAATTCGGTCCCGTTGTCCGCTACTATTAAATTTGGAATTCCGTGGTGACAGAAAAATGTTATAAGATGATTTGCAATTTCCGTTGAATCTGCAACTGTTAAGTAATAGGCCTGTGCGTATTTGGCAAAGGTATCAATTAAAGTTAAAAATTTTCAATCAATATGAATAATTTCGAACGGTTTACTAGCAGTTGGTGTATTCATTTCCACTTTAACAGGGTTTCTATCATATTTACATCTCTGACAAATTTCGCAATTATTTATATACGTTTGGACAGATTCTTTTAAATTGGACCAGTAGTAAATCGGTTTTATTCGATTTGTGGTTTCCTCGATTCCTCTATGATTACTTTTGCCTTCGTGATAACACTTAATTGTCTCTATAATATCTGATTTATTACTTACATCGATTAGCTTACTGTTACATTTTCTAAATTTTAAGGAGGGCCATTTTAAATTTTTCCTAATTACTTCGCAGAAAGGTTCGTACATGTCGGACTTTACAAAATATAAATTGTAAGGTATATTTGGTGCGACATAGTCTTTAACAAAATGTATGTTCTGTTCAAAGTGATTATCTGAAATTTGTACTGTTATTCTTTGTTTTCGTTCAAATAGTATCGTACTTGTAGGTTTGGCAGGGAATGAAAGACTGATTCTATAATTATTTGATTTTGACCGTAATTCACGGGAGTATCGCTTATAGGAATTCCCACAATAGGGTCTTCGTCAGCATTTGAGTGAACTGTATGACCTTCGTCGGGTTGCAGTAGGTCTGGATCTGGGTTAGCTAGAATTGAAATATTGTCCAGGTCGGGACTGTTGCATCTTGATATAGGAAGTGAGGTGGAAGGTAAATGTAGGTCATTAAGTCTGGTGTAGTCAATTCTTGCATCGAGTTTTCAACGTAGTGTATTATTTTGTCAATGTCATCCCAATTTTTTTCTGTTACTTTAGTGTGAATTTCAATTCGGCTTAGGGCGTCCGCGTTTGTATTTAAATATCCTTTTTTATAAATAACCGTATAATCAAATTGTTCCAATTTTATCCTTCACCTTAACAATTTAGAAGAGGGGTCTTTTAAGGAGAATAACCATTGTAATGGGGCGTGGTCCGTTATAATACGGAAGCGCCGTCCATGCAGGTACGGCCTGAAATATTGTTGACCAAACGATACATAACAGTTCTTTTTAGATTGTAGAATAATTGCGCTCTGAGTCATTTAGCGTTCGCGATGCATAAGCCAATTGTTCCTTGCGACAAAACCGCTCCTAAAGCTACGTTACTGGCATCGATAGTTAAATTAAATGGTTTGGAAAAGTCCGAGTACTGCAATATCGGTTCGTTTACTAATAAATTCTTACAAGTTTCAAAACAATCTATAAATTCAGAATTGTGTTCGATTTTCGCGCCTTTTTTCAAGCACTTAGTAAGAGGTTTCGTAATGTTTGCGAAATTATTTATAAGCCGTCTGTAATAACTTAATAATAATCCTAAGAACCCCTTGATTTGTTTGGTGGTTTTCGGTATCGGATAATTTTTTATTGCTTTGATTTTATCGGGATTTGGTCGAACTCTATCAGGGGTTACGATATGGCCGTGATAGGCCACTTCTTTTCTAAGGAATTCTGATTTTTCTAATTGTATTTTGAAGTTTGAATCTCTATGTCTCTGGAATACCGATTTTAAATTTCCTAAATGTTCTTGGAGTGATATCGAAAAAATTATTATATCGTCTAAATAAACTAAACATTTTTCATTCTGAAATCCCTTAAGAATGTTATCAATTATTCTTTGAAATATTGCCTGAGCATTTTTTAATCCAAACGGCATTCTTAGAAACTCATAATGCCCATTTTCTGTGTTAATCGCTGTGTTTTCGATATCACTCTCATTCATTTCAATTTGGTGAAAACCAATCGCTAAATCTAAGGTTGTAAATTACTGACATTTGCCTAACTTATCTAAGAGGTCAGTAATATTGGGTAGTGGATATTTATCGTCAATTGTCTTTTCATTAAGCTTACGAGAATTCACGACAACCATCCATTTCTGACCACGCTTGGGCACTACCCAAATAGGGCTTGACCAGGCGCTGTTACTTGATCGAATATTTTCGTCTAACATTTTTTAATTTGATTATTAACCTCTTGCCTATAGATAAATGGATACCTATACGATTTAGTATAGATAGATACCTCATCAGTAGCTCTAAAGCTATGTTTTATTTTATTAGTAAAACTTAATGGTAGGTTTTCCTGATGAAATATATCAGAATATTCATTATATCATTTTAGAATTAAATTCTTTTCCTCACTATTTAAATGATCAGTGCGGATATGTTTTAAATCTAGTTTAGTTTTAATAGAGTCATCAAAATTATTTACATTGTATTCTGGCACAAGATTCATGTCGAACTTTTCTACTAACAACGATTCGGAGAGATCTAGAGATAAGAACTATGTAGTGTTATTTAATATTGTTGTTAAAGCACGCCCATTTCTTGCGATCGTTGAACTCTCTTGAATATCACAGTTATGTATTTTTTGATATGGAAATATTATTTCGCCATTTTTTATCGAGGTTTTTACCTGTATGACCTTTTACATACGGGCTCTAAATTGATAATATTGGTATTATTGTTATTGTTATCATCTGTTTCTTCATTGGTAACCACTGTTAAATACAACGAAACGAAAGACTAGTACAATATTATCTTCGATAACTATGTGCAATTAGAAAAGCTCGATGCGGATCTTCAGGCCAGACTTACGGGAAAGTAACCTTCTAACTCTCCTAAACTTATAGTATTTAACGCGTCGTAGAGCATTAAGATAATTTCGTACCTGTGACATCGTAGGAACTTTAGTAACCCTCGTCTTTTTATTTTATTGCACCGGTAAAACTTTTTGTGGCCTTCCTCGAAATTATGACAATAATCAGTAGACCAAATACTTTCTTCTTTTAAGGCAGCATTAGCTTCATCGCTGATATTAAATTTTTTATCAAAAAACTAAGATATAACTCGTCGCTTTTTCTTTGCTGAAACTATTTCGTTTTCATTATTAAAGATGTCACTATCACTGTCCGATTGGAATAAAGTAACTTTCAATGTAGTTGCATGAACTAAACCACTACTGTACTGAATAATATCTGTAGAATTAATAATTCTATAACTAATATACAAAAATAGAAAAAGAACGTTATACGAGTAAGTGCACGTAGTTACTACTAACACCGCAAATGAGTTGCAGTGTGCTGATTGACGAGACACATCACCCCACAGCATAAATTTCACCTTTTTCAACATTTCAACATTACAAAAACCATCCGATTATCTTATTTTTGTAGCTGACAAAGTTATTTATTTACCTGTAGTAAAAATCTTTTGTGAATTTGCAGATTAATATTAAATGATCAAATGTTTTTCTCGCAAGAGGATTTAATGAATTGCCGCTCATTTAATAATTTAGCAGATAACTCATAATAATTACTTCTCAAATATATTTTGGTCTACACTTCAAACAATTTTTGTGCAGCATAAAAAAAGTATATTGTATATCATAATTTGCTATTAGTGTTTTAAAGTAGCGACCATAAAAACCTACTGCACAAAAAGATTTTTCGATGAATATGGCTGCCGGTTGAAATTTTAAATAGCAGGATATTTAATTAATCCTTATTTCTTATGAATTTGTTAAGTAGGGTTAGTGCAGATATTTTGTATTATCAGAAATTTACGAGAAATTCCACAGACTCTACTAACGTACCAATAATCAGGACTATAGTTTTTAAATTATTAAACTCCTTAATTACAGGAAGAGCGACGTAGAACCGGCAAAGCTCTCGCAGCAGGAATCGTGATCTTCTTAATATGCCTTGGCCTGTATCATGCCGGAAAATCCAAATTGTCAGCCCTTGTGGGTGGATTTATAATCATGTTTCTTTATGTTATTTCCTTGCTGTACTCATCGCACAGGAAGAAGAAACTTAGTAAAGTAAGTTTTCAAAAAGATGCTTATTCACAAAATATCGGATAACCATTTATACAGAATGTTTCATTCGTAAAATTCAATATTTATAATGTGTCTCACTGGGGTGACATGCGAGATCTTTATAAATTTTAAGAAATAATTTAATGAGCAGAAGATGTAAACCATCCTGTATACATTATTCAGATTTAGCCCGATTTTCTTTATATAGTAAATATGTATATAAAGTATTATTAAAAATTAAAATATATTTTTGATTTTTCACAATAAATACGGTTCATTTAGTTCGTTTACACCATCTTCCAATTAAAACAAATAAAGTATAGATATGTATATGCTAATTCAAATGAGAGAGAAGTTCATTATTTTTTAGAAATATACTAAATCAAATTTGTAGTTAGGCAAACGTTAGAAAAAGTCGACACTTAAACACTTAAAACCTGGGCAATAATCCTAGCTAGCACTTAAATTTAGTAAAACAAATATCAATCGTCGCTTATATGATTAAATATTTCAAAGCTAAAAACATTACTAGATGAGATTTAAATTAATTAAAGAAATTACCGATAGAGTCAGAAAAGCACGAATTAAAATTTAGAACTTTCAGAAGTAAAAAAAAAAATAGAAAACTTGACAAAAACACGGTTTCAGGACTAATCATATTTTAATTTTACGATATATGTAATATACGGCATTTAGGCAGAAATTAAAAAGAAATTATAGGAAAGCCCAAGATATGGGATGGATATCTTACTTACAACGCATACGCCTTAAGCTTAAAGCTTTAAAAAGAAATAATAATCCAGAACACTGCATAGACAATTACAAAAGGGTAACATAAGTTTAAACGTGCGGCTTTTTATATGTATACCTAGATAAGAGTTCTTTTCGAAGTGGATACCAACGAAAACTGGCAAGATAAAACTACAAAGTACATAAAATCTAATAATGCAAAACAAAAGTCATATAATTATTCATGCAATTAACAATAATTTTATTTATGATACAACTATAACTTTAATACATATTATACGAGTACCTTCTTATACACCATTCAAGCCATTGTAAAATTAGAACCCAGCTAAAAACGAATTGTTTATTGTTACTGAAATTAACCTGATATATTCTCTAGAACGATATCATGCATTAAAAAAATGCTAAAAAATAGCTAGTAAAGTATTTTATCTGAATAAGTTTAGAACCACTTAAACACCAAATCAAAATATATGTTTTTTGATGTATAAAAAATCACTCATCCTTGACCAAACAGTATAATGGTTTTTAAGGAATAGGTCATTATTAAGCTGTTTTTACATCTGCATGCGTCTACCAACCTTTTATAATTAACTTAAGTTATCTATCTTGCACCACTTGTCGATTATTTTGAGCAATGTCTGAGCGCACACTAAGATCGTCTTATATTTGTCTCAAACGATAACTTCTAAGTCAGTTTATCGTATATAATAAAAACCTTCGATTCCAGCCGTTTTTCTATAAGCACTGCCTGTAGGAGTGGTGAGAACATCCCCTCATTGCTGTATGTGTTGTATTACCAAAATAAAATATTAATTATGCTCTGTGTTTCAGGCTGACCTTTATTCATTGCAAATATCTATAGGTATTATTCATCTATAAGATAGTACATTTATCACGTTTAAAACGTAACTTAATGTCTTTGAATGTTATTATAAGTATTATCTGCCATTTTTTGCCTTCTATGAAATTTGAAATTATTCTGTTGAAATAGGCCATTGCCATCTCCGTTTGCTTACGGGGCTGAAATTTCTGAAATTTAATTGCCCATCCAATTCTACCTGGTCTTGTGATATCAGTAGATTGCTTTCATTTATATAATATAGGTTCTCTAGATGCTTGTTGAGGTGGTGAGAATCTTGGCCGTCAATGATTGACGAGTCAAGATTGTTGGTTGAGTCAATGTTGGAAACTGATTGAAAAAAACCTTGATTTACGGATTGATGTCAATCATGATTGTCAATAAAATTGTCAATCTGATTAATGGTCTAGGGCTACCTTAAAGACTTTCTTTGTTTCCTTGTGTTTTCTGGATACTTGCCATAATAATCTTGGCTTATTTTATTTATCTACTGTCATTTCAAAGCTTTCTGTTTCTATGTTGTTACTGGTATATATTTTATTTTGCCAATTATTTAATGTATGTATATATTGTATCAGTACATCAAATAAGGATAGTTAAACTTAAACATGACATTCAAAGAAATAGTTAGAACCAAAAAAGTACCATTGGAAAAGAAGGCAAAAAACAAGCAAGAATTACTTAACCTGCAACTTACTTTTACAGTGGCACAAGTAACAGAGGAATGTGAAAAAATATCATTTGAAATCGACACATGAATGAAATACAACGTGGAAGAATGGATACATGGACAATTCTTCTTTGGGTCAGGAGATTTTAACTATTCGATAAAAAATAACGTCCATCTATCAATCAAATAAATATATATCCGAGTTTCTAATGATAATCAGTAATAATCACTCTCTTTCATTAGTAACTCAATTTTTAGATAGACAATCTTTACACAGAAACTTACCCATATTTAGTGTTAATCATCTTGACTATTTTTTAATATAGAAATATAAGAATGAGGAAAACCGATTTAGACTAGAGAAGTGATAGACCAATTTTTTTTGTAAAAGACGTTGGGCTGGAAATGTTATAAAACCACAAACTAAATATAAATTACAGTAATTTTCGATTCAAAGTCCCAAAGTAATTATAAATAATAAACTCATGTAAATTAATAAAAAAATTTCAATGATAGTTCGCCATAGTCCTGTCAAGGTTAAAATTTTCGCTTTGGATAATACATCTGCTATTAATTTAATAGACAAAGAATTTTAAGAGCAACTAACAGTTCTGGTCCTACTTACCCATTGGTCATTAGCCAAAAAGAAAATTATTCGAAAATTCGAAAACATTTTTACATAAAAGGTATAGATCACAAGTAAGGTTTTTATTTGAACAGCTTCCTACAATGAGTCTATCGTTGCATATTAATCCAAAAATAGAGTCAGTCACAAATACTCGGCCAAAAATAATCGTTGGACGTCGACAAAAATATTTCACAATTTTTTATAGGATACAAAACACGACCGGTTGGGAGTGAGGATCTTTTTTTTATAACTTCCCATTTATTTACAATCTGTAAATCAATAATTACAATAGGTAAATTGTTTGATTACAAAATTCGTCATGCAGGAAATGTTCCAGTGATCATTTCCTATATAAATAACATTTTACACATATAAAATTGTTTAAAAACTGGGCACATTACTAGTTACTTAGAACAGTTTATACATACAAAACACTTTAAAAACTATATTTTGTTATACATATTAAAATCTTAATGGAAGGTCACTTGGTATGCAACGATTAAGCCTTTTGGTTTGCGGGTTTTCCATGAGAGTTGTTGCTAGGTGGTTAGGATGTTGTTGGATCCTTTCTTTGTATTTTTTGGCAAGTCTAGATACTTCTTATTGGGTACGTACCAGGGTGCACTTGTTAGGAGACGTAGAACTTTTGATAGAAATATTTCTAGAATTTCTATGTTAGACTGGGAGAAAGCTCCCCATAGCTGGATTCCGTATATCCAAGTGGGCTTCAATATAACTTTATAGACCAATAATTTATTATGGATGGAGATATTTCTTGACGATCATCCAGTATAGGTTGTGAAGTTTCATGCCAAGTTGTTTTCTTTTTGCAAATATATGTGTTTTCCAATTCAACTTTTTGTCTAAGTGCATACCTAGGTATTTGGAATGTTCGCATTGTTGTAGTTGTTGGTTATTAAGTGTTACTGGTGGACAGGTACCTCTTCGATTACTGAAAGTAATGTGCACTGACTTCGATTCATTAGCTTGTATTCGCCAATCTTTTAACCATATTTGGATTTTATTTAAATTGGTCTGCAGTTTTCTGGATGCTACGATTGGGTCTTGATATGTCGATAGGATAGCAGTGTCATCAGCGTATGTGGCAGTTAGAATTCCATCCATAGTGGGTAAGCCAGCTGTATATAATAGATATAGCGTGGGTCCTAGAACGCTACCTGTGGCACCCCAGAGTGAATAGGGAAGAGTGACGTGCATTCATTTTTTAACTTGGACTAGGAAATGTCGGTTTTCTATATAGGATTTGAGAAATTGGAAATAATTTACAGGTAGGATTTTTCTTAGTTTATATAGTAGGCCAGTGTGCCAGACTTTGTCGAAAGCCTGCGAAATATCCAGGAAGGCTGCGGATCAGTACTTTTTGTTGTCAAATGCTTGATATATCTTTTGGCGCACACGGTGAATTTGTTCTGTGATAGCGTGTTCTGGTCTGAAGCCAAATTGATGACTGGGTATTAGTTGTCTAGCTGTCAGAATGGGTTCTATTCGTGACAGTATTAGCTTTTCGAATACTTTGGAGACCACCGGCAATAGACTAATTGGTCGGTATGACTTAGCTTCTTCTGCAGGCTTGCCAGGTTTGGGAATTAAGATAATTTTAGCTGATTTCCAAACAGGTGGGAAATATTCTTGCCTTAAAGCGGCGTTGAATATCTGTGTTAAGAATACCAATCCTTTTTTGTGTAGTTTTTTAAGGATTTCACCCGTGATTAAATCATACCCTGGAGCTTTTTTTAGGTTTAATTTTGTTCTGATGACCTCATTAACCTGTTTTACTGTAAATTTTTTTGGTGGCAATTCTAGCTGAAATGGGGATTGTAGGTAATCCAGGATTTGTGATTCTTGGTTATCCTGACCATTACAAGGTGGGTATGGTTGAAATACTTCCGTAAGATGATTAGCAAATGTTTCAGCTTTTTGTTTGTCACTATTTGCCCATTGACCATTTTGCTTACGAATGGGTGGATTATATAGTTGGGGTCTGTTCATTTTTCGCGTCGCCTTCCATAATGAGTAATGAGTAGATTCTGTACCAGTTAAATTCATTAAGTAATTTTGGATTCCTTCGTTTTTGCGATTATTTAGAAGGTATTTGAGTTGGCGCGTAGCCTGGTTTAATCTTGTCTTATGTTGCGGGTATCTGGTTTCTTGCCATAGTTTTCTGAGTTGCCGTTTTTCATCTATTTTTTGTTTTATTAGAGTTGGTAGTACCTGACAGCTTTGTACATTTGTGCTAGTGGGCGTATTATCCCAGATTGCTTCCTGAATAGTTTTATTTAATTTTTCTACTGCATTTCTGTCTACATCTTGTTGAAATTTCTGCCAGTTTCTATTTCTACCACCTAGTTTTGGTGATAATTCGCTTATCAGAAGTTCCGTGCTTATTTCGATTAATACTGGTGAGTGGTCAGAAGACAAGTCAAAGTAAGAGTGAGCTTTTTGTGATTCCTTAGATATCCCCTTGGTTACACAGAAATCAACTAAGTCAGGGTTTTTATTTCTGTCGGTCGGCCAATACGTGGGTTCGCCGGTAGACAGATGGTTATAGTTGTTATCATTCATGGCCATTAATAGTTGTCTGCCCCTTGGATTAATTACTCTAGATCCCCATTGCCGATGCTTCGCATTATAGTCACCACCTGCAAGAAATCTGTTTCCTAGTTGGTTGAAATATTGTTCAAATTGTTCTTTTTTAATAGGATGTTTTGGGGGGCAGTAGAGAGCGGAGATTGTTAGCGGCCCATGCCAATCTTCAATAATTAGGCTTGTTGCTTGTAAAAAGTCGTGTTTAAAGTTGTTCAGTTTATTATGTTTAATTTTAGCCCTAATTATTACAGCAGATCCGCCATGGGCGGTTCCATCTGGGTGTCTAGTATTATTAATTAAATAATTGGGAATTTTTATGTAGCTCTTACTTGTAAAATGTGTCTCTGAGATTAGCATAATATCTATATCATTATTTATGATAAAGGGTTTAACTTCTTCCGAGTGTTGACTGAGGGCATTGGCGTTCCAGAGTGCTATTTTAAGGGCTTTAATCATTATGTTAACTTAGCAATAACGGTTGTCAAAAGATTTAACATTGTGCCCATTTATTCCATTAGTCCTTTCATCATGGTTTTGAGTTCCGATATTTCACTTGAGTGCGTCGCTGAATTTTCTGTTGGTATATTATTGGCCATGGGTTATTGTTGTCCTCTAGTGATTTGTGCAAAATTTATACCAGGAATGACAGTTGATTATGGTCCTGTTTGAGGTCTGTGATTATCAGATGCTGCGTTTGGTTTTGGTCTTAAGGATGGGTATTTCTTTTTCTGTAGATCTTTGTATACTGCATACCCATTGTAGTTAGCAGGGTGGTTTCCATTGCAAAGTATACACATAACATTCTTCGATTTTTCTTTTCTAATCAGTAGTTGCATGGTCTCCTGTGCATTTTACACATCGTGGTCTGTGTTGGCAATATTTTTTTGTATATCGTTGACACCTCGCACCCTGGGGAATATCGCGCTTATGGCAGGGAGGTTCAAATTTTACTCTATAGTAAAGCAAGTTTTCAATTTCATAATTTTTTTATTATTATCTGCTGGTTCTAAAATGATAAAGAACATAGGTAAAGGTTCTTTAGTTTTAAAGTGTTTGATGTTCCAAATGTTTACCACAGCGTGACCATGTTTTCTATTGACTTTTTTAAGTGATCTAAGTCAACTGAATAGTGCATATTCCTTAGTACCACTCTAAAACTTCTCTCTTCTTTGGGTCTATATGTATGAAACTCAGTTTTTTTTTCAATAAGTGCTTTGGTTATCGTTCTGTAGTTTTCTATTGTCTTGGGTTGAATCTTTACTTGATCGTAACTTTTTTATTTCGTAACCATGTATTGCAACTTCATTTAATAATGTTGTCAATGGTGTTACATGTTTGACTCCTTTGATAAATAATGTTGGTGGTTTGGCTTCGTCTTTTTCATTTTCATCCGTGTTATTTTCTGGCAATTCGTCTTCATCGGTAGTTAGTGCTTCGAATCTATTTGCAGTGGATGCCGGTGGTGTGTTTAACCAATAGACATTTATTTTAGTCTGTTTGGTCATTCTTTTATCTGGGCTGCTTCTATTTCTTTTTTACTATTTCTTGCTACTTTGCATACTTCCGTGTCATTGTTTTGTGTTCGGTTTTGAGGTAAGAAAGTTTGATTATTATATTGCGGCACTGGATAATAAGGGGTAGGTTGGAAAAAGGGAGTTTGAATATTATCTTGTATTTGCTAATCGTTCGTCATTTAAAACTGCGGAGTGCACGCCACTGGTACCGCTGGAAATTGACCTTGCTGAGACATTGCGGGCGTCGGTGTGCAAAAAATAGGCTGTTGTGATGGCGGTAGTTGGGTCACTGATATGGAATTAAAATCCATCGTGTTAGTCTTATCTCATATCCATTAATAAGAATAAGTAATTAGTCGTTAGGTGAATTTATCGCAAGAAATTTTGAATAAAACAAAAGTTTTTGTTGTCACGGTGATTGTTTGTCGCGATACTCAACCGCTATCGACACGATGTTTATTTGGTGAAAGCCAAGCGAGTACTCGGGAGTGAGGATATTGCGTCAAGTCGGAGTGGCCAGTGTATTCCAAATGGAAGAAATGTAGTATCCAATTTTTCTATTTATATTATTTGGGTGTACAGGACTAAAACTGGTGATCTTTAGTTTTTATCGATACCGCTGTTGCCAGATTACCAACAAATCTATGGTGTACATATGCGTTTTTTAGTATTAATTAATTTACCAACTGTTATCAATATGAGTCCTGGAAAGTGTCTTAATTGTAATAATTTTATTAAGGCTATACCTAGTACTTATGTGATAATGCAAATCTGAATTGCATCGATCTTAATGCAGATGATCAATTTAGGTAATTTCAAGAAACTTTTAACTTAGAGATGACTTGGTAACACGTTTTTCCATCGGTTTCTGGAAAAGCGGTTATTACAATATGGCGCTTTCTGTGAAAATTCCTTAAATTAGCAATAAGGGTGCCTAGGTAGCAACAGATGGAAAAAGTACCAACATTTTGAAAGTAGTAGAAAACAGGATTTAATTGTTTTCCACCACGTTACTTGGATATCAGTTGCTATTTTGAAATTGCCAAAAAAACTTTACATCAAGTTAAAAAAAAACGAAAAGGAAGAGTGTCATCGTCGTTTACTAATACCATCTGATTAATCTAATTAAATCTAATTAAATTTGTAGGGTTAATTCACTTAGGACGAAACTCAAGCTGAATTAGGTATTCTACATGTCCAACGCTTCCAAATGTTCTGTTGAACAGAAGTACAGTGTTTTCAAAATTTAAGTCTGTTATTTGGAAGAAGCCATATGTCATATATCTATATAATTGAAATTTAAAATTTTCAAAGAATTTATTTTCCCTAATTTGTAATCTCTGTCTTTTTTTACTTATTATATTTGCCGCCATGCACTGATTTGTTTCATTGAAGTCTCTTTTTATGGATTACAATTGAGTGTGAAGATTTTGTAACTCAACCCTTCCTTTTTTTATTTTCTCATCTGAAGAGTTGAGTTCCATCTCCATACTGTGCATCCAGAGTGTTCAGGGCCCATACCTGTTAGCCCTCCTTTCTGGGCATGTATTCTCAGCGATAAAGACCACACAGATGTGAGGTTTAGATATCTCTCCAATTTGAGTCTGGCTTCGTGCCAGGAAGCACGGTCAGTAATGACCCTATCCATCCACTCAGCCGTCGTCATCGTCGAGAAGTATTCCCAGCCGTTGGGTACATATTAGGAAGCGGATTTGAGGTTCGTCCTCTAGTATTTCCTATAGAGCTGTCATCACTGACCGCTGCATCAGCTTCAGCTTCTCATATGAGAACCGGGTGTTTGGGTTGGATAATGCCTACCCTGACACTTTCTATCACAACTTTATATGGGCGCCTCGGCACTGGTGGCATCCCAGTTACTCAAGACTTTTTTGACGATGATTCTGGAATACAGCAGTCCGAGAGCAAGCGTTCTTTGGATACAGGAACAGAGGGAAATTATCCCCGCTCTGCTCTTCTCGTCGTACTGGCAAACCTCCTCGTATTTTCTCTGCTGCATCACCCTTCTCTTTCTCTGATTATTGCTCATGTCCCGAAGGGGTGTGAGGAGATGTAAGCACCTTCCTTTCCAACTTTTCGAAGATCTCTTGTAATGAAGTGACGTCTGCTGTCCCCTCCATTAAGTTATCTTGATGAGGACGATGGGGGGAATTGTCCCCCATCATCTGGATTTTTATTTTTTTCTAATCTATGCAGTTCCACGAGTAGTTAAGGAAGAGCTGTTGAACGCAATCGACGGCAAGACTAATTACTCTTGGAGGTCGCCTGGTATCCCAGAAGCTCCATTTGCAGCACCATTCAGACCTCGGTATAGCTCTCATAATAGCATGTAAATCCGCTTGAAAAATGCATAATTATTTCCATAGTATTTAGTTTTATCTTTCTACTCCTCTTCTGTCTTGTGATTTTTAGAAACATATATATTATTTGATGGTTCTGGCCTAATGACTCCCTCTGGGATCATTGTGTGTCTTTTTCACCATGCCTTCCACTAACATGTGGAAATGTGGAGGGATGTGATTGCTGTTTAGAACCGGTTATATATAGTCAAGTTAGTCTTTTTTACCTTCAAAATTTTTAGCCTGGTAGTGGCAAGCTGGCTCTAATATCCTAAGTATGTGCTCCATAAATAATTATTAGTCTGACTATTGCTTACATCCATAGCAGTTTTCATGTTGCAGGTTTCTATATAATTAGGGCATTTTGACTTTACTGGTTATTTCTTTTTTATAAATGTTCCAGAGGAGTTTGTTGCCTTAGGCAAGGTAACTCTGATACTTTTTATGTATATTCCAATTTTGGAATAATCCGACTAATTTGGGAAAATTCCATCAACCAAATGTGCTTGAAAAAGCTTAAAGATATTGATAGCTCATTTCAGGCGCTCGCTACTGCAAAGGTATTTGGCTCATATACTGACTCTTTAAACGAAACGAGTAACTATTATTTTGTATCTAGATGGCTTTATTTCAGCGTCCATTTGGCCAGCCGCTCTTTGTCCATGCGTTCATTCATATACGTGTTGACTAACCGGCGCCGTTTTGATTTGTTTCCTCTTTTAAGACATCGTCATATTTTTGAATTTTTGAATTTGGTATGCACATATTGAAAAATGTTCATTCTTTTTTACTTTTATATTAGATAAATATATAAATATACAATAAAAAATTCGATTGATTATTTATTTCAGTCTAATGAAGCAGCTCTGGAGCGTGAAATAAATAAAGTAATAGTGAAGGCATCCAAGACCGTCGAAAAATTAGAGGAAGATGAGGAGGGAAACGTGAAGAACGAAGAGCAAAAATTTAAGCCAGAGACTCCAGCCCGGTCACAATTTACTAGGACATATTCTATAGCGTGAAAATAAGAGAATATAGAAGCAACATTTTTTATAATATGTTATATAATATGTATATGTTGAACTTAAGTTATCCTATTTCTAAAAAAAACCTTGTATTTAAAAACATATTTTAGTAATGTTGTAAGAAAAATAAAAATTTAATAATCTAACATAATGAATACTCGTTTACACTGTAGAAACGTAGGGGATGCCATAAAATAAAATTAGTTGATATTGGCGATTTCAAGTACCGATGAGGCCGCTCGCGTATCTAAATAAATATAGAGGATTACGAGTACCCTGTTTAGCAAGGTTATTATTTTTCTTTGTATTTTAAAATTTTTGCCTTTTGACTGCACGTTTCTCGCGAAAAATTGCGGTATCTTAATTGATATTTTCACCATCAGATTTCCTCTTAGGTAAATGTTGGGATGGTATAGCATATCTTTTCAAATTGCCTTCTTTATTTAAACGCCTAAAAATCACAACTAAAGTAGGTATTTCATTTTTGTAATATTATACAATGTTGCTTTTGATTTTTGTTTACTTTAAATATCAAAATAAAAATAAGATAGTTCATTCTAAATTACCTAAAGTAAATGATAGGTATAATACTTTATATTTTTTATTTATTTACTTTTTGCACAATAATCTTCATTTCTAAAAAATGTTTTGAACATATACGTATACTTTTTGTAATTGGTTTTCCCATCAATAAAACCTTCTTCCAAGCCTTTCCCAACTTATCTAATACTTTCCCTTGAATGATTGAATGATTACTTCTGCCTTTACTTTGGAAATGAATGGTGTAGCTGACATTGAACACAGGCTCTCACAGCTTAAACAAAGTTGATGATATACACAAAA
Organism: Hermaeophaga mercurialis; assembly: GCA_951812935.1. NCBI lineage: Eukaryota > Metazoa > Arthropoda > Insecta > Coleoptera > Chrysomelidae > Hermaeophaga > Hermaeophaga mercurialis. The sequence continues at coordinate 4,828,921 of OX638366.1, forward strand.
AATAATTATTAAGCAACCAAATACCCTACTAAAAAGAATCTAATACACCTAAAATTGCACGTAAATGAAGCAACGGTGCAACGAGTACTCGAATAACTAAATTTAAAAATCTTCCGCTAAAGCTCGTTTATATCTTTGGAGTCGCCAATACCTATAAGTACTTGTAGGGACATTTTTAGATCTAAAAAATTGTTTATTTACGAAAGCAGAAAAATAAGCTATAAAATATAGTTCTTGGTTATTATTATTTGTCTCAGGAACTAATTCAATTTATGTTTTGTTTAAGTTTAGATTTAAGGTAAGGGAAAAGATAGATATTTTAGGTACACCAAATAATTAGTCAATAATAAATTATTGAATGAAGCGTTCTTGTTTGCCGCACTTCGATTCTTTTAGAAAAAATATATAATAAATCACAATAATTCTTCTTTGCTTAAACACAGTTATCGGTCATAATTTGACAACCTCATTACTTCTCTAATGCCTACAGGTACAAAAAAAGTTTCATATAAAAGATGCACCACTATAACTGAATATTAATCAAATTTATTTTGCACACCAGTAGTGTGCATTACATTACGGAGTATAAATATAACTTTTTGTATATTATGACGTATTCGGATAAAGCCTTTTTATAATGACCAGGATATATATTTTAATAAGAATATATCCGTTTATATGTGTAGATTTTATAAATAAATAAAGTAAAATAATTTTAAACAATCTTTTTCATAATCAAATTCATACCAAAAATACATGACTAAAAATTAATCGTTGTCCAAGAACAATTTCATAACATATTTCATAAAATGTTTTGACACAAATACATTACACTGCTCTACAGGCACAAAGCCCAATTACAGAGCAGGGGCAGGCGTTCATAAAGTGTGGAAACGGTCCATTATCTCATCAATTAACTATTTTCAGAGGTAAAGCTCGGACAGGTCGATTTTTATTTTTGTTTTTTAATAAAAAAAAAATAATTTTTACCCACACTACCTTATCAGATGTGACGTCATCGAGAATTTTTTTAAATGGAAACGGTATATTTTTGTAACTTTTTTACCGAGACACAAAGAAAAATTGCATTGAATCCCTATGACGATAAAAGAATTATTAATTAGGTATACACAGATACAATTCCATGGAGATTCAATGATATTTAAATGTTTCTTTTTTAGGTTTAATACATCTATAAATCACCATAGAAACATGCATTCAGTAATTTTAAGTAAGTCAAGTCATACATTTTTTTATTATGACATTTTTTATTTATTAATTATTTTATTCTAGGACATTTTTTAATCAACTAAAAGATTTAAGCAAAACACAGACTGTGAAGAGAATTTAACCAACGACAATAACGAGACCAATGTATTCTAATAAGAACTACGGAACTCGTTGGTATTATAATAAATCTGTAAAGTGTCGGTAGACATCCATTCAAAATTATCTGTTAGCCTTTATTGTTTTGAAAAAATACCTGACTCTTAACAAAAGGTAAAGAAAAAAAAGAAAAAAGTATTTTTTTCTCTTTTTTAGAATAGATAAAAAAGAATAGAAAACTGACACGATTTACAAGTGCCTTTGCAACAACGACGAGGAAGGTAACGGTTTCCGGTGTCTGCCGAAAAAAAGTTGAAGACCAAAAAGCAACAGAGGTCGACTGGAGTGAGAAAATTCTATTGAAAATTGTTCTCAACAGCGAGCCTATAGTAATTTCATTATTTTATTTTACCATTAAAAATATTTCAAAATGTAATTGTTGATTTAATAAAATATATAGAAATATAGTAGTAGATTCTGTAACAAGGTTTGAATGAAAAAAATTCGATACGAGTGGAACATTCCGAACGCGAACATGAGGAACAACGAATATCGAATTTTGTTATTCTAACCGAGTAACAGAATATATTTTCTCCACGTCCAGAAATTTAGTCCATTTTTCACTCATTATTTAATTTAAATTAAAATTGGTTTGAAAATAAAATATTTCACCGCCGTCATTTGCATCTGCTCATTTGACATTGACAGTTTTGACATCCATGGCTATCGATATTTTCTGAAGATCGATTATTACAACATCGTCATTTACATCTGAGCATCTGACATTGACAGCTTTGACTTCCATGGCTGTCGATAATGAAAATACATGCAAAACACATAAGAAGCATGTGTTTCCGAATAAATATTCTCTCTCAAGAGTGAGAATGTTTGCATTCTATTATTAAAAATGATTTTGGAATTAACACATTCCATTAATGGTCGTGGAGAAATTGGTTTTCTTACCTAGTATCCATTACAAGAAAATAGAACAGGCTAAGCTTTTTTAAAAAGTTTCGTCTCGCTCTCGCTAAACCAGACGACACTAGACTAGCTCATTCTTATTTTTCTAGTTTGCTTCTTTTCATCAAAATCTGTTCAACAATTTACAACGGTCTTCATAGACTAATTCATTAGGTATTATGCTTATAATCCCACGAATCCGGGTTGTTCGATTCTTTGCTCAGATAAGAGAACCGGATGAACAGGTTACCATTTGTATCCAGTATCCTCATTGCTATACTACTAATATGTTATCAGTTGTAAATTAATTATTTCAAAAATATGATTCAGGTAGCTTGTCTAAGATACAAAATAAAAAAATAAAGATAACAAATAAGCTGTCAAATATAAGCTATTACCCTCAATATATTTTAGGATCATTTAAAATATATTTGATTAAATAAAGCTGTTTTTCTATCAAATAATAATTGCATTTAGTCACCAATATATAAGGTTTTACGCACAACAGAAATCTAACATTGTATATATTTGAAGAGCTTTTACATTAAATATTGAAATTAAAAGTGCCATTATCATTCCTCTAACACAAACCTAGTATCCAGAAAAATGGGTTAGGATAAATTTGTTATTGCACAAATTATAGTCAATATTTCTTCAACCATTGGAATAAAAGCCCAATTTAACTTACCACTAAGAATATTAAAAAATTTTAATCACTGGGTAAAAAATGAACTCTGGCAGATGCAATTTTTCCATTTAAAATAGACTCCTCTGCTGAAAATTGAGACGTTTTCTCTAAAAATGGAGGTCTAAATAATTTTATTCTATAAATGTTACAGATATCATCAATGAGAAAATTTTTATCGACCATAATTGCATCTCTACCAGGGTACAACAAACTAGCCATATTAGTTTCTTCAAATATAACTTTATCTAATGTTCTTCCTCCATATGCCTTACTTACAAATATAATTAACCCTCTCGGTAAGACACAGTCATTCATTTGGTCTTTGAGAAATTAACAAAGAAAATGTCTCTGCTGCTTCTCTATCTTGCTGGGTTTCAACTTGGATACATTCATTTGGGTTTTCAAAGTTCTGCGTTTAATTTTTTCTGCAAATACTCGTAAACCTTATTAAATATTTAATATTTAATTAATATTAACATACCTTTCTGACGAATATTATTTTCATCAAATTGTAAACTGCACACTCTCATATGTTCAGAAACCTTTTTACCGATTTTTAACCTTCTAATCCATACTTGCCTTATATCTACAAGTTCCTTTTTTCCAAAAGTGTTTTCAATAAAAACTTTTGGTTTTCCTTCTTTTGGAAAATGATAAAAACTTAGTCCGGAATTTTTTTTAACCCAACAAGGTCGCTGAGGTACACTGCAATAGTAATTCATTTAAAAAAAACTAATAACTAATCGGAAGACCCAAATCTACAAAGTAAACAATGGTAAATTACAACAAGCAATGGCTCTGTTATGATCATTCGTGAATAAAAAGTCATTTTTATAGAATGCACATAAAATGGCGAAGTTTTATTAGAGCCATAGATATGGCAGAAGTCTTGTTACATTGTAAAAATGGCGACAATTGACTTTTAATAAATACCGATTATTTATGATTTACTGAAATATCTCTGTTTCTTAAAATAATGTGATCATAGAAAAAATCTTGTATGCAATTCGAGCGGAAAGTGTTTTGTCGCTTCGGACAAAGCATCTCGTTCCGCTCTTAATACATAAATAGCTATTATTCTTCACTTCGGAAATATCGTCGCATGTTACAATAAAAATTTTAGTATCATCACCCGTAATAAGTACACATTTTTATTTGTGCATTAGGAAGAATTGTAAATACCATAGAATTAGGAGCAGTGTAGAGATAATTATATTACCGTATTTGTATTTTTTCCTTTAAGGATATCCAAAACATCACAACCAGGAGAGAAGCTCAGTGATGGACCACACTCCTAGTGCAATCGCTGATACAGAAAAAGCTTCTCCGTGAAAGGTAAAAAAATCAAAAGGAACCACACGGCAAGAACCAAAAGGAAACGGACAGGCTCCAATGCTGTTGAACCACATAGCTCTTACAGGACCATTGGATCCTTATGAATGAAAAATAATAATTTCTCCCTTACGTTAGAAAAGTGAAAATCATCACGCCGAACAAATCCAATTACGAAATAAAAATAATAAGATAAACAATACAACCTCGAGCGAGTAAAAAATTTCTTAGGGTGATACAATAAGGATAATCTAATCTAAGCAATTGTATTTCTAGCTCAAAGCACTGTACTTGTAAAAGGGGGCGTATGTCACATACGAAAAGTGCATTAGATTTAGTTAGTTTAGCCGTCAAATAGTTCACCGACTTGTTTATATTTACTAATCGTTTCATATAGTAAAGATTGTTTTACATTCTTAAAAAAAGCGTTATACTTTCCGTATGAACCCCGTGAGTTAACTTTTCAATAATATAAATATTATTTAATATAAACACGAGACGACTACATTGGCGAGAGTTCCAGTGGTCCCCATCTGGGGAGTCAAGCGGTTCCCCGACCTTGGGGGAAGTGTTCCAGCTTTTACTCTTCACGATCTGAGATTTTTGGTTTGTAGGGGGAAACGTGAAGCATGTTGTGATACAGATGCGTCAAACATTTCGCATTACCCCGGATCCACACGTTCGCCGAATGTGTGTACTGGTGAAATACTAGTGGGGACAACGTTGGCTCTAACGTTGGACCGTATCTGAAGTGATTCGGTTTTTTCGCCAAAGATCAAAGACATTTGGAATTCGCGACCACACATTGGTATTCTATTCAGTCGATGTTTAGCAACGAACGGGTGAGGATCGGTTAATAATATTAGCGAAAATGAGTAAAGAGCAATGGACGCGCACCGACTGCTACTGCGTATCAGACATGTTAACGTTGGTTCCATATTTAGGCAACTGACGTTGGCTCTAATGTGGGAGCTTGAAGAAAAGCAAGCCATCGTTGGAACCAACTTTGGCACCAACGTTCGTTCCAATGTGTAGATGCGGTCTTATACGTTATGCTATGTTTGTCGTGTAAAGTAACTATGTTCTTCAATAAGATTCCATTTTTATTTGTTTTTTATTTGTTTTTCTGTACGAAATTCAAAGGAAAACATTTTTATTGATATTAAAATGTGTAAAATTTCAAGCTAGACACGTGGGTGTATTTAACGATAGTTTTATGTTTAGAAACAATCAAAATTCAAAATTTTTACCACAAATTGTTTTAATTAATACGGTTAATTACAAAATTGGCGACTAGTTTCGGCTAGGTAACCATCTTTAGGTGAGCAATAATAATATACAAGTTATAACCGCTATAAAATCTAGAGGAAACGTACAACTTACCAAATATTGGATCACAATAACAATAATAATAATTGTGAAAGTTAAAACTAATTACATATTATGTGGTAAAAAAATTCAAAGTAAAAACTTATTATAAACTAAATGATTGAATTATAAACTTAAAGTTAAGTTTAGTTTTAATTAAAACAATTTGTGGTAAAAATTTTGAATTTTGATTGTTTCTAATCCCTAATACCACATTTGAGAAAATGGATAATCTTTATCAATTTTACATTTATTGAAAGAACAAGTTCCTTGAAACAAGTATTAATAGGTATGCTAGAAACGAGTATTTTTTACTCTCCTCAAAGGTAAAAAATATTTCACTTTGACCATGGCGAAATGCATTAACCATAAGTATTTTATAATATTTCTAAATAAAAACTACATTTACAAATAACATTTATTAGCCATATTTAATTTATTCTTGGTAATTCACTCAATACTAAAAAATAAATAAATAAATTAAAACAATTGCATATACATATATGGTTTAATTTTAAAAATGCATGATAAAAATAGGTTTGTGTTTGATTTTATGTATACAGGGAACATTGCAAAATCTTAATTATTAATATTATTTTAGACATACAGATACATTACATCACAATGCATTATACTATAAAAATACATTTTTAATCAACAGATGTTCATAAAATTGCTTGAAACATAGAATTTTAAATGATATATAGTAACAAATTGTTAATTTTAAAATATTTTTTAAACTCTCATTTAGAACTAAAACTAATGTACTGGTTGGTTCTTAAAGAGTTTCGAGTATTGAGACAATGTAGGTTTGAACAGTAATAATATACTAAAGTTCCTAAATAATGATAAGAATAATGGTATTACACTAGCTTCTATTGTTTTTTACCTAGCTAGTCATTTTTCTCTATGTGAATTTTACTTCGTACATCTAAGAAAATTTCTGACAGGCTCTTTCAAACCTCAAAATGCGACTACTTAGGTAGATAGATATATGAGGTGTGGAAACTACTTAAAGAATATATAGTTTGATCTAAACACCTTTTTATCGAAATTGTTCACCCTCAAAAAGATAACTTCGAAAAAGGTTATTGGCTAACAAAATGTTAGCAAAATAAAACGTCAAAATTTAGAGGGTGTGCAGAGTATGTGAGTTTGGTCAATATGCTTTTAAGTATTGATGTTTTCACAACAACCTAGAAGTTCTATTTTATACATTTTTTACACAAATCTGTTTTTTAATTCGACAACAGTTTTGGATTTTTTAGAAATCCAATAAAAAATATTACTCATTTCAATCAACATCTTCGAGGTGAGTGGATGGGTGGCTCAGTGGTAGAACCTCGGACTGGTGAACGAGAGATCGCCGGCTCGAATCCTCTAAGGGTGATTCCCACTTTAGCATTATTCGTTGGCTTCAAATTAACACTGCTACTCCTAAAATGGCGCCGGAAAATAGTAACAAAGCCTATATCGAATACATTTATAATAACAACACTCAATATAAAAATTAATAGATTGGCGAGTGGCTTAGTTCCCGTAGTCAAAACATTAAAAGAACGCATTCACCTAATTCATTAATTCATTTTTTTTGCAAATAAAATTAAACTTCATTGATTTTATTGGAATTTAGAGTATATCCAAGATAGATCGGTTCTATTATTAGCCATCGGCATTGACTACTGTGGTCACTAGCCCTCTTGTTTCATCTAGCCTTTTTAACTCTTTCTGAAGGTCACCATTAGAAGCCATCAGTGAAAAAATGAGTAGAGACTGTACTCGCCTCTTGATTTTTATTATAAATGTTCTAACCAATAACATTCCTCATTTTCTAAAAAAAATTATTAATATTATATATCTGGTCCAGAAGGTAATAAAAAAAAGGACTTCCCAAATTTGTTTGTTCATTTAGTACTTTATAGTAAGGATATAAAGTACTATCTACTACGCTCAATAATACATGATTTATTTAGTAAGAAATGGCACCATTTGCCATATTAATTTGGCTCTCCTGAAAAAGTTCGTATTTGTAACTTAATGCCGTTTACCTCTAGTGTAGAGATTTGTTTAAAAATGGACCTACAATATTCTTCTTCTTGCTAGAGATATGATTTTCGATATCTTATTTAAAATACTTCCAAAATAGTAATAGCTTTGTATGATTTAATCATTTTAGCTTGTTTTCGAAAAATAAGGCCAGATTTTTTCAAATCAGATACAGTGAACAGTTACGATCTTATTGATTAAAACAATCAGGTAAGTCACATTATATAAAACACCTCATTGACCATAAACACAGACCTACACTTAACAAAATAATAGAAACAACATTAGAAATCCTTCATACAGGTGATAACAACCAAAAACTTGATTTTAATATAAATGATATTGATATAAATGAACAAGTAAATTTGGGAAGTTCTCCTTTTTTAGACAATTGGCATAAGTATATTTAAAAAGTTTTGGAATATCGTGAAATTTTAAAAGTATATTTTATCTTTTACATTTATAATTTTTTTAAATTTAAACATTAAATTATAATTTATTATAAATACTTAAGGACCCGTCTACCTTTTCATATCTATTACTAACTGAATTAAATACAATTAGCGATGTAGTTTTGTTATTAACGATTTCTGTTATAATGTAGGTGCTGATTGAAATTTTCTAGAAATCAAGAAAAATACTTCTTTCATTAAATTTAATAAAGTAACAAAGTGTGTTGCCGATTTAAAAAACACTTTTTATATAATAATGTTAGGGTAAATTACTAAAAGCATAGGGCACCCCTGAGTTTCTGCAAAAAAATGAAAACACGTTTTAGAGAGAATATGAACTTCATCTAGGAGTATTATCCGCTTTTGAATGTGAATTCCGAAGTTGAGTGTCCTACAAAATTAAACTTGTTATCCTTTAAGTAGCTTATAATACTTTTGAGACACTCTGTATACCATATCTTTGTTTATTTTAAGCAGTGGTTAATATTAATCTGATTAAAGAAAAATTTAGTTTACACTTCTAGCTTAAAGCTAGTCATAATAAAAAACTTTGGTTGTTGTTATTATAATAATACAGCATACATATTTGTGGTACCCTATTATTAAACAGGTTTACTATAATTCTTGATTTTTTGGCAATGATACTAATAATTTAACACATAATTTTAAATAATATGATGTTAGCCTAGTCCTCCTAGTACATATTTTGGAAGCTGTATTGTTAATCGTGGAATCGACATCAATACTGACATTCTAAAAAAAAAAATATATATATATATATACCTATTTTATCCAAAATTGTTTTTAACTATATGGTTGTTTATGCAGAGGAAGCCTTCATCTTGTAGGAAAAATTACCTTTATTACCATTAGAAACTGTTGGTTAGTTAACAGTTAAATTCAGATTAGTTAAGCTTGCTTGTTTTTAAAATTTAGCTATGTTATTCCCGGTTCATTTTCTGAAGAAAATAGTTAAGGCACAATGTAGAAAATACAGGTATAATCGAAATAGCCCTATAAAATACACACGTATAGGTATGTTTATTAGCAAGATGTTAATCTGTTTAGAATATAACATCTGCGTACAAATCTGTTTTAGTTAAAGGATGCTGCTATTGGACATACGCGTATTTTGAGGACACCTTTTACATTGTAATGGATCAATCAGTACAAAAGTGTATGATATCATATGAGCCATATTTCCATATAAAAATGTTAATGTTACATCGTCTGCAGTGCTACCTATTAAATACTATTATATATTAGAAACGAGTATAAGTTCTTCTATTTAGCCTAGTATTTATCAGAAGTTAGGTAGGGTAAGGGACTTTAGATGCGCGTTGTAAAAAAAATATTAACTTATAAAAATAGCGTATAAAATATATTTATTTCGAAAACTTGTTCCCTTTTATAAAGGTTAATCGACTATTTTTTCGAAATATATGGGAAAGACAAATTTGGAAATAAGGACCAAGTTTTTTAGTAATAAGAATAAATACTAGCAGAAAAGTGCCCGAGGGTCTTAAACCCAAAGTATTGCTCTTGACACGCGTTTCGCTAATTATATTCGCAACATTATGAGACGAGTAAAACTCATAGAGGCAACAAAATCAGATTAACTGGTATCGCTCTTTATAACACACAAAGTGAAAGCCAAAACAACGAGGAAACTTAAACTTCCAACGCAATTTATATCGTAACCCAACCCATTTGATATACATTCCAAATGAATTTATGTGACGAAAATGATTTTAATGAATTTTATTAAATAGAATGTTGAATCGACATGTACCTGTTGTTGGCTAATTTATACCCACTTATTACTAGGGACAGTCGGATAAATTCGGGAATTTGGCACACCCACTTGTGTGAATTAATGACCGATACAGCACAATAGCGCACCGATAGAGTACCGAATCTATTAGTTTTTTTTAGATTGTTAAATCATTCCTCGTTTGTTTGTTTGTTGCAGTTTAACATAACAACAATGTATAAAATGCTTAATTTTTGCATTTGGTTGTAATGTTTTTTCGAAAACGACGATACATCGTTGATTTCAAGAATTTTGATGCTGTACGTTGAATGATTGAAAAGACCGTTGAGATTCAGGAATCGTTGAACATTTTCCAAACCTCCATACATTTTCTTTTCCATAAACATTAAGCCTCCAAGATTACTTTATTCTTGATGGATACCATTAATCGATCCAGTACTCCGATAAAATAGTCCAAGACAAAATAGCCCTGACAACATAGTCTCAGATATAATTAATTATTGTTATTATTATTATTATATTCAATGATTATAAGATTCATACGGGCTGACATCCGGATCCAGACAGTAGAGAGATCGATCCCCTGCGCCGGTCATTAACAGGTAAGACTGTTCATTTTTCTTCTTTTTCCAAGTTCGTGTATTTCATAGCCCATATTTAAAGAAATATTTTAGTGTTGGCAGGCATAGCATGGTATCTCATACACAAGATTTGGTGATAAGTGATACATTTTTTACTACTACTAAAACTAGAAAAATATAAATATATATATATATAATGACCCTAATGACCTTATATAAAACTAATGCAAATACAAAACTACCTACATTATATAATAAATAAACTCATTTTAATTATATAATATTAAACTCAATTTACAATAGTTTTTGCTAGCAAATACAACGAGACACTCTGTATCATAATTTAAAAGTTGATATTATCTGGAATCGGTAAGAGTTCCTCTCGTTATACAGCACTAATTTTAAATTATTCGATTAAAGCGATTTATCAAAAAACTGCAAAAATTCAAAGCATATAAATAGCTTTTTTAAAATCAATTATAAACAGTGGTATTTTTAAGTAAAAAATAAAAGTGTTCATGTATGCAACACTGGTCCAGATATTGATTTCTGACAAAATTTAACCAGGGCACTCAAGGGTAAAATTTTATTAAAAAAATGTAAATACTAAAATTTGAATTATCAAACAAATCTAAAATTATATAATAAACGGTTAGCAGTATGAATTAGGTTAGGGGTTAGAGAGAGTATTTTGGTGATATACATACCCTACTTCTCTTTGAATTATGTTTATTTAAATCAGTAATACTCTGTAGATACAAATTCGATTGTATGGAAAAAAGTTATACATATTTCAGATATAAATTATAGTTAATTTTATTAGATGTATCGGGAACAAAAAAACAGTGTCCAATCTTTTTTAGTTTAAAATAAATTCAAAATCGACAGATTTCTTAAAATAAAATATTTATTTTTCATTACACTTTTTCTTAGATACATTTATTATATTAAATCATTAGTTAGAAATTAGATTTAGAGCGTCTTAACTTTATTAAAGAAATGAAGACAAACTCTTTTTGTTTAAAAAAACTGACATTATTTGGGCATTACCGGGTACTTATTATATATATTGTTAATATGTTTAAATTTTTAAATAATATTTAAAAAATCAAATAAAAAGGTGCCTGGACCATTAACAAGTATGGAATTAGGCAGAAGCTTAACTTTTATCATCACCAAAAGTAAGCTGAATTATTTTTCAAATGAAATTATATCCTTATAAACTAATAAAACCATCATTAACAAACAAATTATATCGTTGAATCCATTTTTAGATTCTCAAAATATTTTGGGAATAGGAGGAAGACTAAAACATTGTAATTTTTCCTATGGTCATAAATGTCTTTTGCCAGGCAAATTCGTTTAGGACGTAGTTGTCCTCAAAATGTATTATTTAATATTAACCTTAGATATTCGACTTTAAATGACTTAGGGGAAACTAAGTGAATTGTATTAAAATATATCATTTATCAAAGATTAAAAGCTTAGCAATCCGATTAAAAAATGGTCGATCTTTCTTCAAATTGTTGGAGTAGATTTTGGTGGCCCATTTCTTATTAAATCATCTACCTTAAAGAATGTCCAGTTATTAAATGTTATTCATCTCTGTTCGTTTGCAAAAGCAGTTCATCTAGAATTAGTATCCAATCTCCCTTTAGCCTTTATTGCAGCATTAAAAATATTTATTGCATGTCCAACAATTATTCACTATGACAATAGCACCCACTTCAAGGTGCAAGAAATCAACTACGAGACTTATTTCAATTCTAAATGAATTAATTCGGAAAATTTTCGGAAGTATTACCTGGTTTTTACGCATTATGTCGTGAAGATGCTATTCGCTGCTTCAATTGTGAATTGAAATTTTTTAAATGGGATCCCTAAGATGCTCCAATTATTTTTATGTATCGATAGGAAAAATCATAAATTATAATTATAGAAATATCAATTTATTCTTGTCCTGATTTCGAAAATTTGTTTTTAGTTGAATATATTTCTTCAGCCACTATGACTATAAGAATTCAATAATTCTATGGAGTTTTAAACCATAATGCGACACTGTTTCAAGTTTAGGTAATGAATAATATATTTGGTGGTATTATTATAAGATTTGGAATCAGCTAGGAATATTTACACCAGATGGCTTGATGTTTTCACGATAAAACGAATATCAGTTTTTTTCACGATAAAACGAATATCAGTTTTTAAATACAGTATATTGTCATCCTTGAGTGTGTTACAATAAACGTGTTGCAAACGTTTTTAGTTCGTTTATACTCATTGTCTGAAATATCTTCTCCCTTTAAAGTATCAAAAAACTTTTGCCTAGAAGGTAATTCGAAATCACTCATTTTTAAATAATAAACGTATGAATAAGTAAAAACTCCTTTATTTCTCATTAAATTGAAATGTGAGTCATATAGAAAGTAAATGTAAAAGATAAAATATACTTGTCTTAAAATTCGATGATTTTGTAAAACTTTTTGAATTATTCTATGACAATTATTTCACTTTGTCATAAGAATATTTGAAAAGTTTTGAAAAGGCTGGAATTTTAAGATAAGTATATTTTATATTTTACATTTATAATGGGTAGTTTAGACAAAGTGAGGGTAGAAACAAACATTATCATTTAAAATATGTTTCTTAAGAGCCAATATCATCACGTGACTTTTTCGGACTCAATACACTGACCCCCTTACCCCCTTACGTCTTTAAAAATATATAGACATAAAAATGCTCTACCTATAAACACGTCTCCTTTCTTCTGATTTAAAGATGATATATAGATCTCAACCAAAACTACTTTAGCAACATTGGTTTTGTATATAATAGAAAGTAACTGCTATTTCATCACATTTGTTTATAAATAAATCTGTTGGTAATTTGGACCATACATTTTCCTCATATTTTAATTTCTCTGTATCTAGGAAAGATTACATCTATCGCAAATATAGTCTTTGATGACTTTTTGTTGTTTGACTTCTCACAAATCTAGATAAATCTGTAATTAAGAAGTAGTGCGAGTTTCTTAATGCATCTGTGATGAGTAAAAGATTAACATGTGTAGCCTTTTGCCCTGATGTGAAATGTAAACATCCAACCGGTACATATTTATATTAATATTTTTGTAATAACACTCTAAACCGTATAGATTCAATGAAATATTGTTTCAAAGTTTTTAATATCTGTAAATTTCGCTGTAAATTCAATATCTTTAAAAACAAGCAATGTGTTACAGATCTGCGTTAACTTACTAAGCGAAGCATTATTCTTATTTTCAAAATTTAAAACAATTGTTTTGCATGCTACAAAGATAGTCGTTTATGTTTACATCAATAAACGAAATTTCTTACAAGGCACAGTAGGAATCTTTCTCTTGGAATTCGGAAACTTATATAATAATTTCATCTTTATAATCTTCATAAACATCGTCCAAGGCCGAAGAAAAAGTAATTATTTTATTGGCTGTATTCATAGTCTTGGTTTTATATAAATTCCAAAGGCTTCAATGCTGCTTTAAGAGCTGTATGGAATTGTAAATATTCCATGACGATTTTTGAAATCTTGGGTTTGACTTCGATAAGAAAATTCATCCTTTTATTTTGAAGAGAGAATCAATATGAACAAATTCTTTTTTTAAATGTATCTATTGGTCTCCGTCTCTTTTTTGGAATTGGACAAATATCAATACAGCTGTTAATTTTATGTTTATGAATATTAACACTTCTTGAAAATTCTGTCAAGTTCATTATATGAAACTACTTTTTAAGTTTGGCCACAGCTTCAATGTGGGTGACTATTAAAATTATACGCCGCACTTGTTGCACTCCATTATTTCGCTAACGGTCCTACACAAGAACTGAGAAAAACAGTCGTTCCCGCTTGTATAGCTACCGGGTGTCGGTTTAAATCATACCTTGTGGGGACATAATTTTTGTATTCGTCATCAACTTGCATGTGTTAGCAAATTTCCAGAACTGCACGTATCCCCACAGTGTTACTTGAAACCAAACATGATTTTGAATAAATATACTATTTTAGATGTGTACAGGAATTTCCATTTAAAGCAGTATATACAGTACTAGTTTTTAGTTTTTAAATAGGGTTTTAATGTTACCGCTTAATAACATATTGATTGACTATTGTTTTAAATAAATATTAATTGTGTACAGGATATTCCATTTAAAGTATTCACATCGTAAATTTAAATAAGTATGACAATGGCCTTACTGTTTTGAAAATCTTGTAGTTAAAGATAACATTTATTCATGTACAAGGTGTTCCATTTGTGATAGTAAATTTCAATCAGTATGACTACTTTCGACTTTACTGTTTTGAAAGTTTGTTAGTTGAAGGTCACAGATATGTTTAATTACTTGAAACTAACTTATTTCGGATAATAATTTAGAAGTACAATTCCTCATGCATAGCATAATCAGGGATTTTTTTCACAAATATTTTACATGTCTAATTAATAGAGATAATTTTAAGTTAACCAGTAATTTATCTTGAATATTCATTTATTAAATAATTCTTAAATATTTTAAATGAGACATTAATGTCCGCCCCAGAATTGCTCAGATCTGTTGTCGCCGATTTGTCACCATACTTGTCTAGATTGTATATTTCAGCAACTTTTCCCGTACGTTACGTGAAACCAAACGTTATTTTGAATAACATAAATTATTTTAGATAAAGTACGGGGTGTTTCCTTTAAAGTTGCAGTTTTTAAAAAGGGTATTAACAGTTTAGGGGTAAACCTAAATTAACACATTAGCTGCCACTTATTGTTTTAGATAAAAATTTATTACGGGCAGGGTTTGGCACTTATGGTATTTACATAGTAAATTTTAATAAGTTTGATTATTTCAGATTTATTCTCTTGAGATCCCTGTAGTAGACGAAAAAAATTATTTATATTTATGGTGTCTCATTTAAAGTATTTAAATTTAAAAGTAAAATTACTATAAACTATAAAATGTAAATTTTTAATGGCTTCAATCTGAACCTCGAATTTGCATCTTATTTCTAGTCTAAATATTTTTCGTAAACAGTAAATTTGATTTAATTTAACTTACTTTTGGGTTTGTTAAAACTATGGATATGGTATATTTTTAAGAAGAGTTATTGGGTTTTCGAGAATCGGAGAAATTTCTTTTAAACACCCTGTATCTTAGTAACTGCGCCCTTTATCAAAATTTATAAATTAACGAGACCTCTCTATGGTAAAGCAGTATCAGTCGAATATAGAAACACCCTGTAAATAACGCATACACAAAGGTACTTTTATATTTTCGTCTCAACAGTAACCTTCAAAGCGATATTTCAAGTCCTAATTCTAGCCAGCCCTCACTTACTTCCTAAAAATACAATCCTAATAGTAGTGAGTCTTTTACATGTTATAGATTGTAAATACAAGAATGCGTTATTAGGTATACCCATAACATATAAAAGTAAACATGGATAAAAACAAAACAATTGAATCGACAACAGCGATGTTTTCCTCTTTTCGAACATTTGAAACTTTCAAATCTGAACACAATGTCCCAAATTTGAACACAATGATTCACACAAAAGACATTTCCAAAGAATTTATTCTTCTTTTCTGTATATTTTAACACTTCTATTGAACAAGTAATATTATTTTCTACTACTACAGCATAGGTACTACATAGTTACAATATTTACAATGTTTAATTTAATTTAATACTTAAGAAATCTATAATGTAAAACCACCCCGTCGTCACCGATTCGCCATAAATTTTATACTAGGTTTATATAATTATTTATTTGTAGGCAAGAAGCTACAATGTTAATATTATTTATTAGTCATTATGAAAAACAAGGTAAGTAAACCAAATCAAAACTAATCTAACCTAAAATTGTATTTTTAAAGCTTATTGCCTATCTTGATTTTGATAATAATATATAAATATTACTCTTTACAACTAAGTCTTCATTATAAAATGCTAGTATAGAATTTAATTTTGACGGCCAACAGACGATGGGACGTCGTCTGTTGGCCAGTTGTTCTCACCGCGCGAATCGGCGACGGCGATTTGTGCCAGTCCCCTCTCTCCAACTGATATTTCTTTTTTCTATTTTGTGATATTCATTAATGTGGATCACATAAAATCCTTTAAAGTAAACTGTTAATATTAGTTTCAAATATATATATACAGGGTGGTCCGAAATTATGTACCGTAAATGTTAGAGCTTATATTACATACATTTTTTTCAAAACTTTA
The DNA here is from genome assembly GCA_951812935.1 of Hermaeophaga mercurialis. NCBI lineage: Eukaryota > Metazoa > Arthropoda > Insecta > Coleoptera > Chrysomelidae > Hermaeophaga > Hermaeophaga mercurialis. The sequence goes on from OX638366.1 coordinate 4,845,699, forward strand.
TAATAGAGGATAAAACTATAAAAAGGGGTGAAATAAAAACCTTTATTTACATAATATCTCCTAACTAATTTTATCATTTTGAACAATATCTATAATAACTTATCAGTGCAAATTGTATGTTATTTCTGTGGATTAAGTTGTTTATTTTGTTATTAAGTTATTATTATTTCCACTTTTTTTCTGATCATCACGTTTGACGTTTAATTTCACAAACAACTTTTCAACTTTCGATGATTTTAAATAACACAGCTGCAATATATGTGATTAGTTGTCCGGGTTTTTGTTGAAAACGACAAAGTTTTTTTGAAAAATAATAGGAATAATAAAAGTTTCCTCATAAAACAAAGTTATAATTCTACAGGTATACCAGCGCATTAAAAAATTCTGTCACATTTTAATGGTGCATCATCCCTTATGAGTCCTTTAGAATGCTACAATTGAACTCTACATACTGTCGATTAATGCTCTTGGTACATTTACAATTTGGTTTTTCTAAGTTCAAGTATAACTAAGATATTGATTTTTTTCGAAATTTGAAAACCCACGAGGTCAGTTGCGTTTAATTACTATAAAACTGGCCTTGCAGTAGTGGGGGAAGGTCATTCAAGAGTCAATGACCTTCAAGGTCGAATTCAAGGTCAAGGTTAACGTCAAGGTCAAGGTTAAATTGTAAATAGAAGCCATTAATTTGAACATGTCATTTGAAATTAATTCGAGCTGGTTTATTGAAGTTCATTTTTGACTAATGAACACTGAACTAGTAACTCAATACACTGCGTTTCCTTACTCAAATTTGTTTTTTTCTCCGTTTAAACGTATTAGACATTTAACATGATAGTCAAAATTGTCACAAATATAGAATGGAGTATTAAATGGAAAAGTATTTGTTTGTAAAGAGGCAACTTTGTCTTGATCTTCAGTAGAACACCTTGTTGACTGAAGAAGAAACTGTTAATTGAATCAATTCAAAATCATTATTGAAAATGAAAGACAAAAAAAATTAAAAATTACATTTTATATAATTATTCGTTATTCTCTAGTTCACATTGAATTACAAATTGAATAAAAATAGAATCTCTATCATGACTTATTGAATGCAAATGAAATTCAATAATATCACCTTTAGTAATAATATTATTCTCTAATAGTTGCTTGATTTTATTATATTCAGTTTTATACTAAACATAACGTGCATTTGGGATACAATATATTCTCACAATTTCAATATACGAGTCAAGACCTTGAGTTTTGTATCCAGCAGGATATTTTTTGAACAAAAATTGGTAAAGACCAGTTGAACCTTTATACTTGAGATTCTGAATCACTACATCCTTTCCGTCAAATGTTAGGGGAGAATCACCAATAGCCCATTGTTGAGTTTCAGGATTAAAATAAACTCCAAACGTGCTATCAAACTGATTCTCATTATACATAATTTTATCTTCGATATATCCTCTCGGTAAAGGATCATATTTTTCTAAAAACTGTAGTGTCTCATCAGTAACAATGGCATCATCTACGTAACTCGCACCAAAATGATCTTGAATAGTTTGATTAAAGGTTAGATGGGGTACGAGCAAATAAAAATGTTGGTGATGTTTCGGTGTTTTAGGTTCACGTTTAATTTCTTGTTTGGTGGCAATCAATTGTTGAATAGGTTCAACGATTGGCTGCCATTGTTGTTTGAAATAGATTTCTGTTACAGTGTGTTCGTTTTTTAAAAGTTTATATTTAGGTGTCATATCCTTTCGGGTTTCGAGTAGTTCTTTCCCCAACTGTTTCCCATTTCAACTAATCGACATCTTACTGTTTGGTCTTATATAAGAATCGAATCGTTGTCGATAGCGACCTGATACTAAATTACAATCTTTATCTATTGTTATAAAGCCGTATTTGTCTTGCACACAAATTTTTAAAGTCCTGAAATTACATGTCAATATTAACATGATCATCGTACACATGTTTGACATTGGTCATGTCTTGTTGAAAGAAAATTAGGAGGTTTGCGTTTTCTCGAGTTAGATGCTTGGGTACAGCTGCATATGTCTGACAAAGATAAAAGCAATCTGTAGATTTGTGTAGTCCACAACAAAAATATTTTTTTATTTATTTATTTTATATAACGTCGGCCTATTTCTGCAACGCTACCCCTACCGGAAATTTCGCCGAATCCTCAGGTATTCCAAACCAAGGTAGGGATCTTTAACGAACCCAACATCCATGGACTCGGGACCGACAATTTAACGTCTCCTCTAAAGACGGCATATCTCCACTATACCTCGTGCTCATTGGTATAGTGCCTACGAGCTATGATATGCTACTAGTCGCTGCAGGCTGTACGGGCATATTACGACGGTGTTCGCTGGTGGTCACCCATCCAACTACTAACCGCGGTGGTCGCTGCTCGACTATAGTTATCGAATCACAGGCATATCCACTATAAATCTTGGCCCTTGCCCACAACAAAAATAATTTTGTACAATATTTTGTTAACACGTAGCAATATCTCAAATATTATAATGGAATTATTTTTTTAATAACTCTAGTTCAATGACCTACTCCATCTTGTCGTACTCCTGATAACCAATCTCTTTAATACTACACTATGTTTACCTATATTCTTAGCTTATCTATGTCAAAATTTCTAAGTGACTTTGTTTTTGAATCTCCATGCCTACTGGTCTCTATATAAGGTATGTACACCTATATAAAGGTTTAGAGTAATGCGACGGCGGAAGGTGAAAGGACGTGGTTTAGTTAATACTCTAATTAATAAACTTCCAGTTGAACTCCATTCTACCTGGATATTCCTTGTGTGACCCGGTACCAAGTTCAAGACTCGATTAGAGAGGGGGTATTAATCCCCGAGACCAAGCGTGTAGAGAATACAATATTGCATACTCCAAAAGTAGTGATTTAAAGCAAAAACATGCAGCTGATAAAGTTTTAGAAAATAAAGCTAGAGAGCGAGTCAAGTCAAAGGATGCAAAGTTTGATAAAAAAGCAGCCGCTTGGTTCGTTACTACTACAAGGTAAACGAAAGATGGGCATGGGTCTCAAGAAAAATAGGGGGTTAAAGAGAAAACGTGTCATTCCAACACCGAAAAAAGATGATTTTTTACTATTTTAATTACCCTTCCTAGGAGCTTTAGAAACTGTTGAGCGTGATGCAGCTGCAATAACCAAAACTGTCGACGATGCTAAAGCTAACCGACAGCAACTGGAGGAACAGAAATGTCATAATTTAGCAATGGAAGCCAAACAAGGTATTGGAATGAAACGGCATCGATGGCTATAAAATAGTGGAGCAACCCTTAACTATTTTGTATTATCCAGTATGTATCAATACAATAACCAATATAACAAGATGTTTGATGAATACAATATTACTATACTTTGATCTTAGCCAGATGCTAGCAGGTTTTAATGAAAATGGACAAATGGACAACCAGTGTATATACAGGGTCATCCAGCAACAAACAACCAATATACACAACTACAAATTAACCAGTCTCATCCAAATTTAATGCAGAATTATCCAATTGCAAACTCACAAATGCAAATACATCCTTCACAATTGCCACAAGCCCCAATAATGTGTTCCTCCCAACAAAATCCCGTCCCACCCAGCCAAAATCGGTACATGTCAATGATTTACACGCCCCAAAACCAGCAAATAACTACATCAATTACCAACCAACATCAACTGTGGATGAAAACGAGGCGAAAACAATTCAGTACCCTGGCAAATAGTAAGAGGAGCAAAAAGGAAGAAAACTAGCCAAAACCTACAAAAAAGCAGTTTGGCTGAAACCGAAATACCTACGAACAACAAATACGCAAACTCAGAAAAAGACAATAGTAATAAAATTCAAAAACCGCCACCAATTTTCATATACGACGTCATAAACTACCCGGAAATGATAAAACAGGTAACAGACGTTGCTAATGTTGAAGAATACAGCACCAGATCAATGACAAACAACATAATAAAAATAAATAGTAATACACCTGACACATACAGAAAAATAATAAAATTCCTGAAAGAAAAAAATGTTCAATTTCACTCATATCAAACGAGAGAAGAACGAGCTTATAGAGTAGTTATAAAACATCTTCACCATACTGTAGGGTTAAAAGATATAACTGACGAACTAAATGCAAAGGGACACCAAGTCAGAAACATTATCAATGCCAGACATCGTCAAACTAGAGAACCCTTAAATCTGTTTTTTGTAGACTTGGAACCGGCAGATATTAATAAGGATATCTACAAGGTAAAAGCTCTGCAAAATAAAATAGTCGAAATAGAACCTCCCAACAAACCAAAAACAGTGATACAATGCACAAGATGTCAACTGTATGGCCACTCAAAAAGTTATTGCAATAGAACTAAAAATTCCTAGAAGAATTTAGACAAATGTTTAATCAACTTATGCAACAAAACAGCTCAATATGCTAACCATGCTAGTACAAAAATTGAAATAATGGCTAAATTTTTGAGAATAGCCCTCTGGAACGCAAACGGTCTCATAAAACATAAACACGAGGTAAATCTATTTCTGAAAGATCAATATATTGAATCTTACTTATTAGTGAAATATGGCACCGAACACGCAACCCGATCGACAAAACCAGGTTCAACCAACTAACAAACAAATTAAAAGCCAAGCTCAAAAAATACAGAGAAGATTCATTTACCAACTACCTAAAAAACCTAAACCGATATTATCACACAATATGGAAACCTATTAAAAAAGCAAGAAAACCCAAAGACTCAGTACCACCAATTCGGCTTACAACACCAAACATAGGACCCTGGGCAAAAAGTGATAAAGAGAAAGCTGAACTCTTTGCACATCATTTCTCGAATACATTTATACCCCACAATGGTGAAATAGACCACGAAGTAGAACAATACTTAGAAACACCTATAGAAGAATACAACCGCTAACACTTACCACTCCGAGATAGATTAAAGAAGTGATCAAATTCTTGGGATTAAAAAAGGCACCTGGACCAGACAAAATTACACCCAAAATGCTAAAAGAACTCCCCCAAAAAGCAATAGTGTTACTAAAATACATATTTAACGGAATAATAAAAATGAAGTACTGGCCAATATAACAGAAAATAACTCAAATAATTGCAGTAGTCAAACCAGGAAAAGAACCCTCAGAAGCAAACTCCTATCGACCAATAAACCTCGTACCAGTACTTTCCAAAATGTTTGAGAAACTTATACTACGCAGAATAAATAATTACATAAGACCAGAAGAATGGATCCCACACCATCAATTTGGATTTCGCCAAGGGCACTCAAAACTCAACAGATACATCGGATAACAGATGTCATCAACAAAGCCTATGAAGACAGGAGCTATTGCTCAGCAGTATTCTTGGACGTGAGCCAGGCATTTGACCGTGTCTGGCACAAAGGCCTAGTATATAAAATCAAGTAAATCCTTTCTTCCTACTCTATCCTACTTAAATCCTACCTTAGTGACCGCCAATTTGAAATAAAAATGGGAAACGAAAGAACAAAACTACATCCAATAAAAGCAGGATTACCGCAACGGAGTGTCCTTGGGCCATTGTTGTATGTCCTATTCACATCCGACTTGCCAACCTCCAGACACACTACACTTGGAACATTTGCCGATGATACAGTCGTATTATCGGTGAATAATAATCCTGATAGAACAATACTGAACTTGCAAGAACACTCCAACATTCTACAAAACTGGTTTGAAAAATGGAGAATCAAGATAAATGAAAGCAAATCCAACCACATCACTTTCACACTATGTAAAACCCCAATGCCTGAAGTTCATATCAATAACGTCCTAATTCCCAAAAAAAGAAGAAGTAAAATATCTAGGAATGACCATGGACAGTAAATCAACATGGAAAAAACACATAATAAAGAAAATAAAATAAATGAGCTTAACTACTAATCAAATAAACTGGTTAATAGGGAGAAGATCGAAGCTAGCTGAGGAAAACAAAATACTGATCTACAAGACAATAATCATACCTATTTGGATTTATGGCAACGAGCTATGGGGCTGTGCTAGCAAATCTAATATAAACATAATCCAAAGATGTCAATCCAAAATTCTAAGAACAATCTTAGATGCCCCGTGGTTCGTCTCCAATGAAACAATTCATAACGATCTCAAAATAAAATTTGTAAAAAATGTCATCCAACAGAGAAGCCACACCCACCACGCAAAAATTCAAAACCACGAAAACCCAATCCTAGAACCCCCACTGATGAGAGAAGACTAAAAAGAAACTGAAAAATGAAACGAGCGAGTATTGTTTATTGGGGTAATGTGAAATATTAGAGCCCGATACTAAATGATAAAGTGCTGATAAGTTGTCCCAGTAATACTACGAGGTTCACAGGTAAGTTATTAATAGTATTATTAAGTACTATTACGAGGATTTCCCTAATTTTAGTTACTTTAATTCTAGAAACATGTCCCTTAATGCAGGTGATGGATAAACTTCTGTCTCCAAATTGGAGTATTAAAAGGGAACGTTCTTACTTGTGTTATAGCAGTGCACCAGGTACGATTTTGCAGAACCTCGGGGAGGTAGGTAGTCATGAAGAGGATACTCAACAGATTGCAAAGCCGAATGCTGTCATAAATGATATTCAGACACAAGCAGATATTCCACAGTTCGTTCTACGGCTAAAGCGAATGGTAGGTATCTAGAGCTTAAACAGTAACCCTAGGACTAGGCTTCTCACAACTGGCTAAGCTGCTAACTATGGATAAAAGTCTACGAATAGTGTTAGGGTATTAATAACTGCTGCAAGGTACTGCTACTACAATTAATCGCCTAGAGGCAGATGCTACTTAATGGAAACTTAGCAGAAACTATAAAAAAAATTACCAGAGAGAGAAGTGACCTAAAATAGAGAGTATATTATCCCCAGATGGATAGATCGACTCAATCAAGTTTTATACGTATTCTGTCGATAAACGTATATGAATATCCTGAATTTCCAGGCTTCTCCGGATAAATCCCGAAATTAATAGACCTCGTGGACAATTTTGCCAAGAAAAAACAAGAAGAGAAGAAAAGTGTGAGAAAATCCAGACTTCCTGACTGGTGACGTTTTAGTGACTACCTTACACTCTACCTAAGTAGGCATGCTAATAAAACCTAATGCCCTAGTAATAGGTTCGAAGACCGTTCAAGACAAATAGAAAAGAAGAAGCTTAGTTCAAGGTTAATAACCTAAGTCAATATTATAACCAACTAATTAGTTATTTTTCAATAATAAAGATTAAATTTGAAACTAGCGTCCTTTTCAAGTGAGTAAGTAGTGTTGTGATTTTCATAAAGTAAGTGATCTTATTTTTATAAAAAAAATATAAATAATACTGTTCAAATTTGAAACATCTTGGAACCCCATCATCACTATTTTCAAACTTTAGATTTTCTACTGCCGTTGTTGTCGAAGATATGGTTTGCGTTTACTGAGTTCTGCATGTCGCTCTCTATAAATATATTTTCCCCTACCATCTCGGATAATATTAACCTTGAATTTGCTCTTGAACTTGCATTTGACCTTGTTTTTAAATTTGACTATGACCTTGAATTTGATCTCAACCTTGACATTTAACATGCTATTAAACATACAAATAAAACTACTGTTTAAATAAAGGAACATTATTTATTTTCTAAACCACATATTAAATCTTGCATATCCCTTTAACACAATATGTCCACATGATAACACTTAACTAGTACACCTTCTCTGTTCGAAAAAATAGTTACTAGTTTAACGTGACATACAGTACAATACTTCAATCTCATCGCACATTCTACACAACAAACCCTATGATTGTAAGGTAGGAATAATACTTGTATCGGCTTCTCCTTACAGATCTCACATGTTTATAAACTCCATCGATCAGGTGAAGTGTCTGGTACTGAATTTGGAAATACCTCAATAAAACTCATTGTCGACTAATTGTCTAGATACTCTTATGTCTTTTAAATAGATTAGCAAAAGTAGTGGGGAGAATGAAAAATATATTCATCTAACATTAGCTGTTCAATAAATTTTTGTAGATCGATTTTAGAGTTAACTTCTTAGTAGAAAACTTTACTGCATATGCTTTGTTACTTGACTATATTTATTTTTTTTTGTTTTAAATTCCCAATTTATTTGCAATCTGTAAAATGATATACAATAAGCAAATTGTTTAACAATATTTATAACATGCCGGAAACTTCCCATTGGTAGTTCCTTAAAATCTATAATTAGTCACTAATTAGGTATAGCCGTGGGTGTCAGAAGTACTTAATCCTAGAACCTAGAAGTAAGATCATAGGGGGTGTAGCGTTTGAGTCTTCTTTGCGCAGTTGGTTGTGTCATAAGATCTTGAATAAGTGTATTAGGATGGAAACTCAGTCTTTCTTTGTATTTTTTACAATAAACTGTGATTTCTGATTTGACTGTTTTTATTTGTAGATCTCGTGCGATGATGTAGTTTGGAACGAAGCACGGAGCATTCACAATAGATCGGAGCACTTTAGATTGGAACCTTTCCAGTATTTCTATATTAGATGTGGACGCTGTACCCCAGAGCTGAATACCATAGGTCCAGATAGGTTTCAGGATGGCCTTATAGAGTAGTAGCTTATTATTTATTGATAACTGTGATTGTCTACCGATTATCCAATATAGTTGTCTGGGCTTAAGACCAAGCTGCTTCCTTTTTGTGAAGATGTATTTTCTCCATGTTAGACGTCTGTCGAGATGCATTCCTAGGTACTTGGCTTCGTCGCGTTGTGGTAGTTGATGACCATCGAGTGTTACTGGAGGGCAGTTTTCTCTCCCGTTTGTAAATGTTACCTGGACTGACTTAGAAGTATTTGCTCTGATTCGCCAATTGGTTAACCAGTGTTCTATTCTGCAGAGATGATTTTGCAAGATTTGTGATGCCTGGTTTTTGTCCTTGTGCGACGCTAAGATGACGTATCGTCTGCAAATGTTGCTGCTAGGCTGCTATTACTCGTAGGCAGATTAGCTGTGTATAGAAGATATAGCAATGGTCCAAGTACACTGCCTTGTGGAACTCCAGATTTAATTTCATAGACGGATGTTTGTTCCTCGTGATGGTCTACTAGGAAGTGGCGGTTTGCAAGATAGGATTTAAGGAGTAGGAAATAGTTAATGGGTAATGCTTTTCTTAATTTGTATAGGAGTCCAGGATGCCAAACTTTAGCAAATGCCTGTGTGATGTCCAAAAATGCTGCAGCACAGTACTCTTTGTCTTCCAGGTCTTTCCATTGAGCCGGGAAATAGTTTAATTTTAGGCAAGCATTTATTACAAATGTTATTAGTTTTACTGCGTTACGTGGTACCTCTTGGAGAATTTTTGCTGTAATAATGTCATATCCAGGGGATTTTTTTGGATTTAGTTTATTAGTGATAACATTTTTAATTTGTTGGACTCTACATTTCTTTATTGGAAGTTCTATTTGATAAGGTGTGTCTTGAAATGTATGAATTTCTGCTTCCGTGTCATTCATGGGATTGGGTGGAAATGGTTGAAATACTTCTTGTAGATGACGGTCAAAAAAGGATTCTTTTTCTTTGCTGCTTTTGCTTTTATAATAAAACTCTCTCTACTTTTCACTCCTCCACTTGATTATTGTCCTTGAATTTGACCTTAGCTGTCAATTCGACCTTGGCCTTGAATTTAACCTTGACCTTAAATAAGACTTTAACCTTGAATTTAACTTTGACGTTAAATTTGACCACGAATTTTACCTTCATCGTGAATTCGACCTTGACCTAGAATTTGAACGTGAATTTGACCTTGACGGTCATTGACTCTTGAATTACCTTCCCCCACTCCTGGCAAAATGGTTTTTGTGCTGATACCCGCCTAATATACCTACTCCATATGCCCCTGCTCTGTGTTCAAATACATAAAAGCATATATATATGTACAAATTATTTGTCTAGATATTTTAACAGTTCTATTGAATAAGTAAACTTTTCATATTATTTACAAGTAGGTACTACATAGTTACACTATTTACAATCTTTAGTGTTGTATCACACATGTACTTACGAAACAGATATTGTATTGTAAAACCACTCCCTCCAACTGACATTTGAGGTCGAATCTATTCTTGATTCAATAGTTTCACACAATTTTTTTCTATCGTGTGATCTTCCTGAATGTAGATCACATAAAATCCTTTTTCTACATTCCATATCACAGGTCGGCCTCACTGGACTTGCTTTATAGTAATATCTGAAATATAAAAAACAATATAAATATCAAATAAAATAACATACCGATATAATAAGAGTAAAATATAAACCTCAGACATGAAATTTGTGAGTCAAACACGAGGTTGATCAAAAAAGTTAATTTATTATTATATCAGCTGCCTTTATTTTTAAGTTTTGGAAACTTTTTTTTATTATTGTACTTTATTTAGCAATCAGAATGTTGCAAAATTCTATAAGCTAAAATGCTAACGGTTACTAGTTAAACTAGTAAGTAAATGACATGGTTAGGTTAATATCCAGTGATATGACTTATATTAATTTTAATTTGTGATTTAATTTAAACTAGATCAAATGGCCGCAGTTTTTTTAGTATTTTGTTATTTAGTGGTTCCAGTAGCTGTTCTATAAGTAAATTTGGGTGTGTTGCCATAGCTTCGTGGTGTTTGGCAGCCTTTTCATGGATGACTTCCACAACTGTCGGTACATGTAGATCTTCATGTAGCGTGTGGTTTGTTACGTACCAAGGGGCATCTGCAATTTGTCGTAGTACCTTCGACTGGCTTCTTTGTATGATTGCTAAGTTTGACTTGGAGGCGCGTAAATGTAACGTGTGCTGACTTATTTTCGTTTACTTTTATTTTCCACTTCTTTAACCATTCTTCGAGTGTGTTTAGATGGTTTTGTGTATTGTCTGTTGCGATTTGAGGGTTTTCGTGGCTAGACAAGATTGCTGTGTCATCGGCGAATGTCCCAATAATGGTGTTTTGTGTCAATGGTAAATCTAATGTGAACAGGACATATAGGAGTGGCCCCAGAATACTTCCCTGTGGAACTCCTGAATTGATTAGGATACAGTCTGATTTCTCTTCATTTACCTTTGTTCGGAACGTTCTTTTACTCAAGTACGAATTTAATAGCTGGAAGTAAGCTGGACGTAGAGTGCGTTTTATTTTATGAACTAGTCCAGTGTGCCACACCTTGTCAAACGCTTGGCTGATATCAAGGAAGACAGTACTGTTTGTTTTCTAGTGCTTTATTAATGGTTTGCGTGATACGGTGGACTTGCTGAACTGTGAAGTGCTTCTGGCGGAATCCAAACTGGTGATCTGGGATCCAATATTCTGGTGGTAGGTCTTTATTTATTCTATGTAATACCAGTCGTTCAAACAATTTCGAGAGAATAGGAAGTAAACTTATTGGCCGATGAGAAGAAAGTTCTGTTGGTTCTTTACCCAGTTTATGAATTATTATAATGTGTGCAACTTTGAGACACTTTGGCCAGTATCCAGTTCTTAGAATAATATTATAGATGTTAGTTAATAGTACTATTCTTTTTCTTGGTAGTTCTTTCATCATTTTTGCCGTTATAAGGTGAATTCCAGGTGACTTCTTAGGATTAAGCAATTTTATTTCTTCAGTGATTTCTTTTGGCGTTAGTTGTTTAAGAAGTCTATCAATTATTGGCGGATTGAGTATATCGTATTCTATTTCTCGGTCTATTTCATTGTCTAGTGGTTGGAAAACGGAAGCCAGGTGTTCTGAATAATCTGGCTTTTTCAGAGTCACTTTTCGCCCATGGTTCATTTTGGTTTTTCCTTATTGGTGATGAAGGGAACTTAGGCTTTTTTGAATTTCTGATTGGTTTCCAAATAGAGTTATCGGTTCTAGTCAACTTTGATACATAATGTTCAAATTCTTCATTTATTATTTCCTTTAACTTAGTTTTCAATCTTCTACTTAATATGTTATAGTTGTGTCTGTCAGCTGGTGTGTGGCTTCGTTGCCATTTTGCTCAGGAGCGCCTTTTTTCTGCAATGAGTCTTTTAATTTCTAGTGGAATATCTTATCTGGTTTTTTTTGGTTGTTTTATTGGAGTTGATTGTTGCATTTTGGTTATAAGTTCTTCTGTGACTGTTTCTATCTCTCTCGGCTCCTTAAGTCGAATATTTAAGTTTATGTTTTCTGAAATTCCAACAGTTAAGATAATTGGAGAGTGGTCCGATGTCAAATCGTAGCTAGGTATGATGTTCGTATATGTCGCGTTGATGCCATTGGTGATAAACAAGTCTAGTAAGTCAGGGATTTTATGTGGGTCTGTCGGCCAGTAGGTTGGTGTGCCTGTTGAAAGAAATGAGTATCTATTGTCATCGATCGCTTTCAGTAGATCTCTGCCTTTCTTTGTAATTAGACGTGAACCCCACCTGGTGTGCTTACAATTATAGTCCCCGCTTGTTATGAATTTTGTGTCTAATATCTGGAAATAGTCGTCAAAATCGCTCTTTTTTATATTGTGGCGAGGTGGGCAATACACTGCTGCGATAGTTAGTTCATATAACGAAGTTTTTGCTTATATTGCAGTGGCTTGTAGTAGATTTTTCTTGTACTCAGGTAGTACATAGTGATTGATTGTATTTTTAATTAGGACTGCAGTACCTCCATGCGCGGTGCCATCGGGGTGGTTAGTGTTATATGTTATATAATTAGGTATCCTAAAGTAAGTTCTCTCTGTAAAGTGTGTTTCACTGACCAATAGGATATCAATTTGGTTATTTATTAGAAACATTTTTATCTCCTCTTTGTGTTGGTATAGGCCATTGGCGTCCCATAGAGCAATTCTTAAAAACCTAGCCATTAATTAACCAGTTTGCTTATTAGCGTTGTTAGCATATTAAGTACCATGCTATTTTGTTGTATGAGTTGAATGAACATTGCTTTAAATTCATTAAGAAATTGTGACATTGTATGATTTGACTTTACAGCTGAGTTGACGGTGTTTGCTTGATTATTACTAGTTACATTAACATAAGATCATGTTATCTCTGTAAAAATGTGTTTGTTGATTATTCGATGTAAGATTTGCTTGGCTTGAATTTGTACGTAGTTGATTTATTGTACTAATCTGTGTTGATTTGTTCCAGTTAATTAACTTATGGTAATATTCACATCCCCTATAGTTTGCTGGATCGCTCCCTCCACACAGTGCGCACTTAGCTGGTGTCTCCTTAGTTTTTTAAAACTTGCAGTACTGTGGGGTCCTCCACATTTGACGCACACGTATGGTCTGTTGCAATATGTCTTTCAATGACCATATAGCTGGCACCTCATGCATTGTACCATATTCTTGGTTTTGTTTGGTGGTTCGATCTTGATATATACATTTTGTAATCGATCTATTTGATAAACATCCTTATTATTGGGTGCTGGTTCGAGATCGACGAAAAATAGATTCATTGGTTCTTTTGTAGTCCGATGTCTAGCATTTATAATATTTCTCACTTTATGTCCTAACTTAGTTAATTCGGTTGATATATCTGTGGTTTCTATGGAATGGTGTAGGTGTTTTATCACTACCCTGTACGCTCTTTCATCTTTCAGTTGGTAGGTGTGGTGGATAATATTTTCATCTTTAAAATATCTAATTAGTTTTCGGTAGTTTTCTACTCTAGTACAATTAATTTTAATTGTATTATTAGCTAAACTTTTAGTGGTGTACTGTTCATATTCTAGGCAGTTTCGTATTTGTATTACCATCTTCGGATAGTTCGTTACTCCATATACAAATATGGGGGGAGGATAATTGATTTTTTCAGTAGTATTTTTTTCAGTTGGTACTTGGTTATCTTCCACTTCTAGTGAGCTATATTTGTTACTGGTTGTTGTATCGTTATTATGCTGTTTATCAGGAGTTCTCGTGAACTTCTTGCGTTTTGTACTTTTCACTTGTTGCCATGGTATTTTGTTGAGATCTTCTGTTTCTTCTTGTTCTTCTTCACTGGTTGACGACATTTTTACTATTTGTTTGATATGCTGGCTATGTTGGTCTGGGTTGCTTGGCATAAGTAATTCATTTGTTGAGAGTTTTATTGCAGTGGTATCATTTGTTGAGAATTTTGAAATTGTTGAAAATTATTAGGGTACGCCACTGGCATATTGGATGAAAATCACTTCTGGTTTGAATATATACATTTTATTTATAAAAGACTTTTTTTTATATATTTTATTTATAAAAGGCTTTTTTTTTATATATTTTACTTTGATAACGTTGTTATCACCGGAATTTCTTAGCGCTTTGTATTGCGAATCAGCACTTGTTTACGCTTTGAAAGTCAAACCGATACTAAGTTTTGAAAACTAATAATAATTGTTTACAATAAAGAACTACTTTAAAATATTTCAATTTAAAACACTATATTTTTCCAATATTCTTTGTTTTTGTTTTATTATTATGTTTTAAAAATTTAGACCATTCTTCAAACATGATCATAAACATAATTTTTGAAAAATCAATGGTCATTAGTGGGCCTATTAGAAACGGACATGTTAGGAACACTTGCACTTATATAAGATATCGAGCATCGAGTAAGATGGCTTTCATAGGTGTGGGATGTTAGCGTCCAACTCAGGGACTCTGACCTCTGGGCTTTAGGCGTCTATCTTAATATAGGACCAGTGGTGAGCCTAACAGAAATTAATCTGCTTTTAATTCGTAACCTTCACATCCCAAATATTTCAACCAACCACCATTAAGCAATATATACACTGTTCTTTTTAGTCTAAAAGTTAATATAAGATCATTGAACTTCCTAGTTTTAATTGTTCATTCAATACTGAATATTGAGGATATTTTAGATGTTTCTTTATTTTATATTCTTCCAAAAAATCAAGTTCTTCTTTCTTGTCAGTTACATGAAGTATTTGCATTGTTTCAATTGTGTTATTAAGTGTAGGTTTGTGTTTAGTGTCAATGACGATGATTGCTTAATGTGACTTATCTGGTTTTTTAATCTATAAGTTCGTAAGTGTTCACAGTACCTTATGTTAAAATTTCTAAGGGTTTGGCAAAGATAGATGGCTTTAAAATCCAGAAATTTAATTTTTAAATACCCGATTTTAAAAATTTATTAATTTCAAGTTTTACATTTAATAAAAATGAAATTATATTATTTTTTACTTTAAAAGATATTTTAGAAGATGTACGAGATATAATTTTTGATATTCTATTTGAAATTCAATAGAGGACTTGTTAACAAAAGGGTGCCAATCAGCGGACATTGGAGACCTAAATGCCAAATTCCCCAACTGGAATAGCAGGAGAAGGAACACAGAAGGAAGGAAACTAAAAGCACTACAGAAACAGAACCCAGAAATATATGTACTAATCCCCCTCATACCAACCTACTACCCATATAATTGACAGCTGTTAGACATCTTGCACATAGTAAGTAATAAGGTCCTAAACATGGAATGTGAAATTGCTAATTTACAAGACTAGATACCGAATCTTGCCAGTTTGTTTGTTGCCAACATGAACTACAAAAAGAGATAGCGCTACCCTCTGTGATTCTATTGGAAGATTTTAAATAGGCGCATTGCTATTTGTTCGGCTTTTTCACAATACTTTGCATAAGCGTAGAAATCTTTGGGATTAATGAAATAAATACTACCAAAAAATCCTATAATTAAATTAATTCTTGTATCCATCGTGAAACCTTTAAACTGAAAAACTCGACAGAGAGAGTTGGAAATGTTTTAACTACAACAATTTTATTTAAAAATCAGTAAAAAATCGTATCCTGCTATTTTGTAATTGTAATATTTGTACTACTTTAATATTTGTAGTCACTTGTAATATTTGTAGTTGTTACCTACCTTTGTTTTTTCTCAATTAAAAATTATAAGTTTAGATAAAAAATGATGTTTTCTATAAAAATATAATATATTTAATATTTTATTCAACAATATATATTAATAAAATGATTCAATGTTTGAAAATTTTATTGTACCTGCCTATGTCTAAGAGGGGAAAAATAACATACAGTTGAAATAGACTAGAGATGTTGGAACCAAATATTCACTGTGGTAAAAGGATACGTATTACTCATCTAGTGTTTATATGATCGAAGCTTCCAACTTCCTATCCTATCCTGTATCTAATCGCAAATAATAATTTAGTCAAGTATTAGAGATGGTAAAGAAATTAAGAAACGCCTAAAATATCCTCAATATATAGTATTGAATGAACAACTAAACCCGGGAAGTTCAATTATCTTATATCACCTTTTGAACTAAATAATACTAACCAAATATATTTTTAGAAAAACAAGAATATTGCTTAATAATGATTGGTTGTCAGGTTTATGACATGAAATTTATTTACGTTTTTATTCTGTCAAACTTCGATCTGTCTTGAGAATAGTATTGTCAGATACCGAAACCTAGGTAGAGATTTAAATATACTAAAACGCTTTTAAAGACTGTGGAAATTCAAGATAAGTATTATTTATCTTTCCATATTTGCTATGAATAATTTCCGTAAAGTAAAAGTTGAAACAATTAATTTAATCTAACGTGATTTCTGAATAAATTAAATTAAAAAGTATTTTAATAGTTTTTAAGAAAAGGAGGGTTGAAGAAGGTTTGCTATCAAAACAAAAAAAATAACAGTTAGTTTTTTGGGAATTATTTAAACGGGGGTAGATTTAAGTCAATCTCGAGACGAAAAACCATATATTTTTTTAATTTGTAATTTTGCAAAAATGAGATATTGATCAGCAAAATAATATTGACTACAATGTACTTCTAGAGAAGTTAAATAAAGATGATTATTTAAAAACAGTATTATTTCAAAATGATTATCGTGAACCACAAATTAATAAACAGTTTAGGAGTTGATTGCTTACTTATAAAATAACTCAAAAAGCTTTGGATCGTTCGTCATTTTTGACACAAGTTCATCCCAATCTTGAGGCCTTAAAGCTTCTAATCCAAAGGCCTGTCGTGCAGTATAAAGTTTGAACCAGATTGGATACCCACAAATATTGGCCTCTCTTAAATTCATCGCCCAAGATTCATGATCAACAACTGCCTAAAAATGAAAATTATATTTAAAAAAATATTACAGTTAAAATATAATAACCAGGGCCCGTAAGTTAATATGTAATTCCAGGTACGGATTTCACTTGAATATTTATCGATTTAATGATAGAAAATGTCTTTTTTTTTTAATTTTTGATGTATAATATTAATTAATACTAAATAACAATTAATTAATAACATTAACTTTTGGAAATATATAAGTTTCTCAGAGATGGTTTTCTGTATACACTTAAACCGATATGAAATAAAAACAGAATAATTCCCATTGGAATTTAAAAAAGTATATTTTCAACATAATTGTGTCATTTTATTTCACAATAAAAAGAGAACGATTTGTTATTCAATTTGGCAGAAATGGTTTTATTAACAAGTGGATTTTAATGTGAGTTGTGTGTCATGTGTTTACAAACATGATAAGTTTAAAAGTTTTTGTTTATGTTACAAATTGCCGGCCTGTTTGGGATTTTATGAACAAGAGATAGCTCGCCTAATTATAGCGATGGCCCTTTCAGTATCTACCTAAACGTTAAAGGAAAACCAATTTTTTGATTGGTTAAGTTTTAATTAAACTGAATTTCGAGTGACAAATTATAGTTTTACCGTTACTCTTTCGACTATAGAGCGATGGATAAATGATTTTCCGGAATTAAAATTTAATGGTGTCTTTTGTGTAATTTGTGACAAAGTGGTATCTTGTAAAATGTCACAGATTTTACAGCATGTTAAAACAGATAAATATCAAGCATATTCTAGTGGAAATGTAAGTGCCAGAGAACAACAGCAACGTTTTAATTTTGATTTAGTTAAAATGATGGTGACTTGCAACATTCCATGGACTACATTAGAAAAACCCGAGTTTAGACAATTTTTACAAACTTGTATTAATGGAAACGACAGCAGTGTTAGTGTACCTGCGGAGTCTACCCTTAGAATAAACTATTTATTGCCAGTGTACAATCAGGTTAAAGCTGACATCAGTTCAGAATTGCATGGCAAAGACTTATGGGTTTCTGTTGACGAAACCACCAACATTAAAGGGCAAAACGTCGCTAACTTGATAGTTGGTGGGATCGACGAGTTGGTTCCAATGAGACTCCATTTAATATCGATACGGGTACTAAAATGCACAAATGCCGATACAGTATTTGAATGTGTCAATGACAGTCTCAAATCAATGTGGGATGAGTACAACGATATTAATGAAGAGTGTGTCCTGCTGTTTTAAACAGATATAGTTGCATATATGAAGGCAGCAGGTAGAAGCTTAAAAAGCGCCATCTCGTACGAAAATATTTAATGATAGAGGCAACAAGTTATTATTATTATTCTGACGAGGTGAAACATGTGGTAAAACAACTGAATGCAAATGATGCACTTTCTATCTCGAATTCACAACAAGCCTTTTCGAATCCAACATTAAAGGACTTACGAAGGGTTTCTTCTTTAACAACACATATAACTTGTGTTAAATTATTAAATTTAAATGTGTCACACACGTCTCGAAGGAACTTATCCACAAGTACTTAGAACTACTAGTAAGTTAGATTTCAAGAATTTGTGTTTTGTATTATGTCACTGTATTAATATTTTAGTGTATTATCAGTTGTATTTTTGATAGTTTTAATATATTAAATAGAGTCTGATAAATTGTGAGTTATTTTTCATTGGGACGTGTCTGTAAAGATATCAAAACATATTTAACTCTTATATATAGTATGACAATACCCGATTCCAAAAAAAATTATTTAAATAAAAACATTCTTTTTATCGCGAAATTTTTGTAGACCTAATAATCTTTCTGTCGGCGCGAAAAAAAAATCGCGGCGTTGTTACACAAATAATTATGTTTTGATACGTATATAAATTATAATTTATTAAAAATTAATACTATTTAATTACCCTAGTTGATTTATCATGATCACCATCAATGTAATATATTCTATACCCTGGATTCAGATCGTAGTATGGAGTAACTGAAGGTCCAATATAAGCAATGTTAATTGGTCTAGCTGCAATTATTAAATTAGATTATTAGTGCATTGGGATCCGAGCGTTTGGAACTTTTACCTAAAAACAAAATTTGGTCCAAGCGCACGAGAAAAAAATAAATTCTAAGGTATTAGGAAAACGTTTAAAAAAAATAAGTTTTCAGTTTTTAACAAACTTTTTCATAAAAATGAATTAGTAAAAACTCAGACACGCTACATTTTGTTTTTCCGAGCGCCTACATTAATTTATGTTTTAAATAGATGGAGTCAACAGATTGGAGGTTATTTAGATAATTTTTTTATTTTACATATTTTTGGAGTTTTCCTAATTTTTAATTGTGAAGGTGAATAAGTACATACAATTTTAACTTTAATTTTCTTAATTTTTGCATACTTTACGATAAACATAATTGATAGGACCATCATTTGTTTGGGTAAAAGTTCGGAAGCTCGTATCCCTACATACTTCCAAATATTTTGAATAATTCTTTTAAAAAGTTGCTTACCTAAATCTGTTTTGTCATAGAAAATTTCGAATTCGTCATAATGAGTATGGCCAAAAAATTGGGCACTGATGATAGACTCGTAACGGTTGATTATGGCGTAATAATTTCTTGACCATACTTTTAGACAGTCAGAGTGACCAGGCGGTATATGACCTAAAAGAAAATTTCACATGTTATCTATAAACACTAAAGAATGCTGTAAGTATTCATAATGGGAAGGTTGAGATTACTCAGGCCACACGGATACCGGACTCGGCTGTTAACTACAAGATATAAAATTATTTTCAAACCAGTTGAACAAACAATACTCTGTTCACGGGAATTTTGAAAATTCAATAAATAATTTCGATACAACGGAAAATATTAATTTAGTTAAGATTCCCTTTAATTTGCAGATATCATTTTATAGACCTTCATTTTTGTAAAAATTTCATAATTTAAAAATATATATTCAGATCAACTTATACTCCGAAGTTTGATATCTCCGTTATCTTGAGAAATAGGAAAGAATATATTAAATAAAAGTTATAGATAGAGTCAAGCTTCACATTTTAAAATTATTTCTGTTGTACTTAATTATAATATTTATTGTAACATTAAAAATTTAATAAATCATTTTTTTGACAACATACAAGAATTGATTACTTAGACATATTGATTAGGTGAATAAAATTTTACCTAACCATGAAAATAAAATTTTCGAAAGCTCGGATGTAATTTTATGAGTATACATTCTCTTTGGATTCCCAATAATTATAAATCACTGAATATAGTTACACACTATATATATATATATATATTTATTTTACATATTATTTTCTAGTAAAAATGTATGGGATCGGAATTAAATAAATCTTACCAATTTTTAAAAAGAAAATGAATGAAGAGAATTATGGATTATGCTATTATTTTAAATTAATAACTACACTACTCAAAACAATTATCGCATATTTTCTCAAATGTCTATATTTAATCATCAAATAAAAATAACATTGATTTATATATTTTTTATCGAATAAGGACATGTTTTAAGGGATTTTACGAAGTGTTGCAAAATTTACATAAAATGTAACGAAATAAGGCAACTTTTAATTTTTTAGTGTTTTATTTGCATTAAAACCAAAGAACAAAATTAACATTACTGTCCGACCATAATGAATTTTACACTACAAAACATTAATTAATATTCAGTATTACCCCCTCTAGCTCTTACAACTGCCCTGCAACGCCTCCCCATACTTAAAATTAAATTTTGAACATAAGCTTCGGGAATTCTATCCCATTTCTCTATAAGAGCTTCAGACAATTGTTCCAAAGTTTCAGGTGGATTTAATCTTCCTCTAACGGCTCTTCCAAGTGCATCCCACATATGTTCAATTGGATTTAAGTCAGGTGACCTTGCTGGCCAATCCATGATATTAATATCGGTGTCTTGCAAGAACCTCGTCACAATGCGTGCTGTGTGAGGACGGGCATTATCATGCATTAATATGAAATTATCGCCTATAAATGGGGCAAAAGGAATCACATACTCTTGAAGGATATCATTAATGTACCTTTCAGCATTCAAAGTACCGTTTTGTACAATATGGAGATCAGTGCGTCCACGAAAGTTTATTCCTCCCCAAACCATAATGCCTCCTCCACCGTATGCATCCAACTGACGAATGTTGCCCTGTACAAATCGGGTTCCAGGCCTTCTATACACCCTTACACGACGGTCATTTGTTGAGAGAGTAAATCTGGACTCGTCTGTGAACAAGACCGTGTACCAATCAGCTGCTCTCCAGTTCAGGTGTTCTCTGGCGAAGGCTAATCTGCGTACGCGGTGTTGCCTCGTGAGTCGTGGTCCCGTTGCTGGTCGTCTTGGCCTTAAGTCAGATTCTCTCAATCTGTTTCTAACCGTTTCATCACTGATCCTAACCTGGTAAGTTCTTCTTAGGGCATTTTGTAAGTTCCTAGCTGTAGTTGAACGGTTTCTTAAAGTTTGCAAAAGCAAAAATCGATCCTGCGCTGCAGTTGTGACCCTATTACGGCCTTGGCCAGGACGTCTTGAAAATGCCTGAGTCTCCCTATACCGCCTTAACACTCTACTTACTGACGACTGGGTAACATTTAAAATTTGCGCTATTCGGACTTGATTGTAACCCTCAGCTGACAGAGTAACAGCCGTTTGTGCTTCAGCATCTGTTAAATGTCTAGTAAGACGTCTGTTGTTATCTAATTTCATCCAATTAATAATTTCGTGCGAAAGTCTAAGTTCAACTAATCAAATACTCGTGCCATTGATAAGTAAAGGTTTTAGCATTTTGTAGTTATACAGAAAAACATCAGAATAAATGATAAAGAACAATATAAAAACCCATATCTGCCGGAATTTGCATAAAAAAGATCTATGTTTTTAGTACTAAAAATCTTAGTTTACCAGTTTTATGAATAAAGTCTTTTGTACAGGGTTTTCAAAATATGCGATAATTGTTTTGAGTAGTGTATTAAAAGAAATAATTATTTATTATATTATTATGCAGTACTCAAAGAATTATTTTAGAAACTAGTAAAAACATAAATTAAGATTAAAATACTTTAATCTAGTTTAATAATTATTCAAAATTGTCTGAGGTTTACTTATAATTCACAGACATCATATATTAGCGATATCTCTTACCTTATATCTAAAATATCATGAAATATATTCTCACATTCTTATTGAAAATATATAGCAGCCATATATATTGTGCGCAAATGAAAATGAAACAGCCATTTTTTGATTCGTCAAGAAATTAGGTGTAAATGCTTGGACACTTCAACTTTAGTATGGAGGGGGAATATTTTGTATTAGAGATTTACGGCGTTTTGTTTGACATCCTGAGCAGGGTAAGAACTACCTCCAAAATTTCAGTGGCAAGGGGCCCGAGTGATACATTAAATTACAGGTTTTTGGAAGGGCTTTATAGTGATATCAAAATTTGTTACATTGAAGTAACAATTGGCTAGTAAATCGTTTTTTTTTTAGTATGAACACTACTTTTATGACAAAGTAAGATTTTGTAAGAAAAAAGTTATTTACTTTATTTATTTAGATAATTAAATACACGAACTGCAAAAACGCATAATTGAAATGTTCAAAATGCTGTCTGTCTGTTAACTTCCTGGCAGTAAAACAGGTTTGCTTCAAAACGTTGTCGCACATTTTGAAGAATTTCAGGGCTTATTTGACGACATTCATGGACAATACGTTCTCGCAGTACTAATATGTCTTGACGTAGGAATGGGAACTTAAAATTATATTTTCCCAAGAGCTCCGGACACTTGATAATATTATTAAGCATCTTGTAAAGAAATACTGATAAATGTATCTGCTTTCTTTTGTGTCAACTGCTTAAACTAAATATTTCTAGTAGTCGTCCTAAAACAAGCAGAAATGAGATTTGTCATGTGAGGTACAAAGCTCAATTTTGGATAAAATCTAATGCTCAATCTTTTATGCAATATGGTCGGTTAATTATTATATTATTAATTTGGTAATTATACTGAATGACAATACATTGCATTTAGAGACATTTAAGTCCAGATTGTTATTATTGCACCAAATACTGATTCCATTTAGGTTGCGTTGCAGTATTTCACAATCGGATTAATCTTTTATTTATGTATATAATTTTAATAAAAGTGATATTCAAATTGTGCCCAATGTCATTAATGAATATTATAAAGAACAGAGGACCGATTATCGAAGCTTGAGGTACTCCTGAGATTTGCGAGAAAGGTTTTGATTTACGTCCTTTAACTTGTACATATTGCTTACCACTATCAAAGTATGAGTTTAGATTTAATAAACTTTTTGACAATAATATAGATTCTACCTTGCTTATTAAAATTGAATGGTTCATGTGGTCAAATACTTTAGAGAAGTCTGTATAGATTACATCAATTTGACCATTATTGTGTAGAATTTAATATATTTGTTGTGTTTGGCTTGCAAGATTAGATATTGTCGATTTTTTTGCTACAAATCCATGCTGTTCCGGAACAATGTATTTTAAAATATGACAATAAAGGTGAGCGTTTGAGCGTTAATACATATTTCAAATATTTTAGATATGATGGCTATCGGACGATAGTTTTTAACGTCGGCTCAATTTTGTTTTCTAAACACAGGAGTTACTTTTATGATTTTGCAAACATCAGAAAACGTTTTGGTCTTTAGAATAAGATTAAAGATAATATGTAATGGATAAGATACGTGGTGTTAGTCAGATTTACAATTTGATTTTAATCTTAAATATGCGTTAGGAATATAGTCTTCTTCGCTACCAGAACTTACAATTATTATCAAACAATTAACGAGGGAGACAGAACCAAGACCAGGAGTCCAACAGTTGCAGAACAGGCTACAGGAAGTCATTCGACGAAGCTTCACCATCATCCAAAAAAGGAAACTACAAGCGCTTCACCAACATCAGTGAAGACCTCAAGGACCTTACCTTATCAAGAAGAAGAGTAGAGCCAAAAAAACGAGCTCAAACGACCAGGACAAGGGAGGACAAAGCCCGAGCTACACAAAACTACAGAAACGATTATGTTGATAATATTGTTTTGAATATGAGAAGTACCAGTAAAGTTTACTGTGTCCCAGATTATTTCAAACATTCTATAGCTTCTATTCAACTGGAACACGTTTCAAGCTACTTTAATGTCATCTTTTGTTCGTCTACTAATATAGATAAATTGCAGAGACAGGTAACGACAAAATAACCTTACCTTTTTTCATCCGACCTGTTAATTTTTTGTAGAAAGAGTTTATCATGTGAAGTTATACATTTTTAAATTATTTTTACTTTTTTTAGAAGAGTTCCATCTCACGCTGTTTTTACTTATTAATAAGAAAATGAAACGGAAGATGATAATATTTTAAACAGAGACATAGTTGTAACATTAATACAGTTATAAAAAAATTATAAACCAAAGGTAAATAAGGGAGAAATTAAATCAATAAAATAATGTTTTGGCAAGGGCTTAAAAAAAGTTCAAGATAATAATAATTTAGTTTTAGACTAAGAAAAGATTTCATATACGGAAAAGAATTGGATGGCATTTTTAGACAAAAGGTGAATATTAAACCTAAAATATTGTTATAATCTTCCCAAATAATCACTCCTGCAAAAAATATATGTAGGTATTCTGAGCAAGACTGAAATGGAATCACAGGTAAACACCCAAATGGCTTTTACACACGAAAATATGATTCACGTGAAAGAAAGAAAAGCAAGAGACCCAGTAAGGTTTACAAAAATATGACATTGTAATATAAAAAAGGTACTAAACAAATAATCAAAGCACCGTCAGGTCAAGAATCTGTTAACCCAACACGTAACATAAACATGCTCACTTACGTTGCACGAGGTCAGAGAGAACCAGGTCATACACATAACGTAATATAAAAACCAGTGGTAAAAAATTGTTGAAATAAGAGCGAACTTAGGAAAACACAAAAAAGCCTCCAGTTTACCGCGTGTAACCGTTTTTCAGTCATATGACCTCGATAATTTCTAAATATTTAATACCCAATCAAGACACCAACAAAACGTTTACTTTTGAAATAGAACTGTCTTCATATTTAAGTAGCACAACCCACCGTTAAAATATTTATGAGCTTTTACAAAATATATGAGGATATATAGGGTTTAAAAATATTTTAATATTTTTTTATTAAATTACTTAAATCTGACTTTACAATAAAGGGACGAACGAGCTTTTCCCCGACCGTGGGGTAGAGAAAAGAGCGGTTCCCTCAAGAACATCCCCTGGTAAGAACTCTTTTGTATCAATCATATTTATTTGTTAGTTAAGCACTTAGTAACTTTATTAAATTGTAATTGTTGTTGAACTTGTCGTCTCTTACTGACTTCTTACAAACTTAGAGAAACCGCACCCTTATACAGAAGAAGGCTTGTGTAATCTGTGGCTCTTTGCTAAACTAATTAATATTTTTTATTAACCCTTTTTATTGCCGCATGACCAAGGGCTGTGCTTAACATGGTGAAAGGCCATGCGTGACAATATCCTGGAAGAAATAAAAGAACACCTAAAATATTAATACGAAAAAAAATCAACTTTAGATATAGGAAAATTGCAATTACAAAGGAAAAAATTAGAACATTGCAAAAAGTAAACAAGATTATTAGAACAACAATTAAATGAATGACCGACCCTGTGTTTTATGTTCTAAAATTATTCATTTTCTTTATTTCTTTAAAAATTGTTTTCTTTACAGAATATTTATCGTACCATAATAGCAATAAAATTATTTATGATACTTAAATATTTTTATTTTAACAAAACATATTCAAATATATGTTACAAATCTATTTTACATCTGTCATCTTCATCGTCATTATACTTTTTGAAAAATTAAAAAATTAACATTATTTAGAGACCTGTGTTATATATTGGTTTATCTCTAAGAAACAGAAATGTCTGAGCAAGTACCAAATATAGTTTATTAAGTTTAGTTATTCCCTTAACTATACAAACATGTACAAAATATTTTAATAAATGCATGATTTTGTAGAAGTAACATATTGTGAATTTTTTAAATGACTATAGGTAAAAAGAGTTTAGAAAATATTAACATTAAGAGCTTGTGTCTTTGTCGCATTCTCAAAAAAATTTTACTAAAAGATATTTACATGGATAGAATAAAACTTCTTTCTGTTAAAGTACAAAACTGGATCTTCAGAAGAAGTATCAATTCGTATACGACTATAACTCCTATAATACCAGGAAATCCCATGGCTTCAAAATAAGAGGCCAGGTATGCTAAACAGAGGACAAACAAAGGAGAACCAATACCAACACATCAAACAATAGACCTCAACACAAGTGCGCGAGAAGATAAAAGAGGAGGTGTAGATGGAGAAAAGCACTAGATGTTGCCACGACCAATAAGATAAAAACAGGTAATCTCCTACTCTCCAGTCATACGAGTAGGAGAACAATGAATGAAAATATAAGTGAATGATGACGAGCGGTCTAGAGAGCGATGATGGCAGAAAGGGTTTCCCTGTCTTTTACATTAGTAAGGTAAGAGAAGACTAGAGCCGAAGCTAGGAGACTTCAATATGAATGTGTGTATGTGTGTGACAGAGGTGAGTTCAAGTCCCGTGTAATACAGAGCAGAGCAGCAGAAGCCTTTAATTTTTGTTTTTAGACCTACGTGTTTCTTTTGCAAGAGCTTTTTATCAAAAGTTCTGATTTTCATCTATAAATGGTTTTTATGAAACTGGTTTTCAAAGATACCTTGATCTCAAAATTGACCAAAAACTATCAAATTAACTATACAGAGCTGCTTATAAGTTTCATCCTTAATTGTAGAATGTCGATTATATAACTTAGTAGAAAGTACATTAAAAATTCTGTGTTTCTCCCATTGTCACTACGATATGATACCTTTAAGAGCAAAGATTGTGATTATATTTACATAACCTATCTATAACATTATATTGTAATTTTAAGGTTACTGTCTGATTTTCAAACATTGTATACATAACTAATCAAGAATATTTTTACACCTTAATTCTAAACAAAGTGTTCCATATTAATTAAGAGCGAGGGGGAGAGAGAGAGAGAGAGAGAGAAAGAGAGAGAAGAGAGAGAAGAGAGAGAGAGAGAGAGAGAGAGAGAGAGAGAGAGAGAGAGAGAGAGAGAGAGAGTAAGTAACCTAAAAAATATTGGCCAGCTTGTAACTAAATAGAAACAATTGTTATTCCATTTTTTGTATAGTTAGTACTTTAGATATGCGCTCTACTATTATAATTATTTGTTTTATAATATTTAAATAGAACCTTTCAATTGCATACAGGGTAAGTCAAAACTCGGAACAAAAATTTTCTCAAATTATTTAAATAGTACACCCTATATTTTATAAAGTATTTAGATAGACCTTAAGTAGCTATTTTTTTCATTCCCTATACATATCTGTGATTGTTATAGAGATATTTCCAATTTATAAGAACATTTTCATTTTTCGTTTGTTTGTAATCAGATCAAGCAATAATAACCAATTTTGTAATGACAAATTTATAAATTTTGTAGATACCTCCTGAAGTGTCAAATTATATCTCGTACTAATGAAATATTACAATTACTCAATAATAAACTTTATTCAAATAAAAGAATATTAACAAATAACAGTCATACCTAGATATAGGGAATGGTTCACAAAAATGAAAGAGCTATTTAAGGCCTATCTAAATAGTGTATAAAATGTGAAAATTTTTGTTACGAGTGTTGACTCACCCTATACGCAATTTAAAGGTTTTATCAAAAAAATTATAAAACAGATGGAAGTAGTGCGCATTCCTAAACTACTAACTATACAAAAAATGTAAAAACAAATGTTCTTATTTAGAGACCAGCTGGTCTGGAACCTGGAAGAGGGACGGAATATTTTTGCTACTTATTGATTGGTGGAACTAAAATGAACACATGTTATATCACAAAGTAACCGTAAAATCAGGCGGCTGTCATAATTAAGAGTTTATGTCCTATTGTAAAAGAAGAAGGATATACCTACGATATTATTAGGCGACCGGATGATATAGCAGGTCAGTATCATTAGTCATAGAGGACATTAAGAGTTGGAGCGTATATAATTTTTATTTTTTTTAATATATCCATCTAAAAATATCATAGTTATTATAACATCTTACAGATAAAACAAATTTCTAGGTGATTGCCTCACATTTCTAGATATCTTGTTTATCCTTTTAAGGACCAAAACAATCCAAACTCTCAAAGACATAAAAGTGATGTCAACGTGTTAATATTGAGAGTATGATATAAAAATATTCCGATTTGATATTCCACCTTTTATGATCCATGAACGATATCACCCACAAATTTTATTAGCCAAGACATATTAACTTATTATGGAAGGTTTCTGAAACACTAGGTTTAAAGTTATTGGTCAAGTGAATGTTTTAGAGAAGTTTTGCATACAAGAAGAGATAAATATTTATTATAACTTTAAAAAAAATATTTTGTTAAGATCGGCTTGATTTAGAAGCCCTCTTACTTATTTTTTAAATTTATTTCCTACTAGTGTATATTTATAAAAAGTTACCTATAACATGTACTTTTTCTCCATTAAATTCTGCAGACTGGAGCTCGTAAACAAACCATTGTAATTCTGTGGCAGGATCTGTGCTGTTAAGTAACAACCACCTAAAAAAAGTACAAATATTTAATTAATAAATATAGATATACCTACAGGGTCTCACAGAATTAAATGAACAAATCATACCATAACATAGTTTTTATTATAAATCATTTATGACATGATATTTAACAATTTATTTAATGCTCATTATTTAATAATCAAGTAGATTAAATTTAAGAATCTTAAACAAATCACCTGTTCCAGAAATGAATAACAGAGGTGTTTAATATTTTTTCACTAAAAAATGCCAATCTGAAAGATTGAAACAACAAAATATCCTGAGATAGTTTCAGCCTAGTATACTCAGAAATTTAAACTTCTGTACACGAAATCCCATCACATCATATCAAATATTGTCGGTTACGGTGATCTGACAATCAATTTTTTATCTAAAAGGGGTATATTCAAGTTGCTTGAATTGAATATGACTATATGTATGAAAACTTATTAGTAAAGTTCTATTTATAGGTATATATTTCATCTCTCATGTCTATCTATCTGCGTACATACCGGGTGTCCAATGAAAACGAATAAACGGAATTTTGGCCGTTATGTTGAAACTTAATAATTTTTTGGCTTATGGAACTAAATGAAAATTACACAAGTGATACTTTCTAACAAAAATTCCATCTTTTAATGTCCTCTAACGTAAATATAAATAGTTTGAATTGCAAAATTGAATAAAGTTCAGAATAATCGATATATCCGCTGGCATATTTTATGTCATGTACGTTTAGCTCCAAATATATAACTGTTTTCCTGCCAGCAGCACTTGAATAAAGTATATATGGTTAAAATAACAAATGTTTTATTTTTCCTATTTGGGACAGAATGTTCTTTCCTTTGAGAAACTTTGAATGTCCACGAACGCGATCTGTATGTTGGCTAGCTTCAGGCTGAGCGTATAAGTTTTGTGTTATGTTCTTAATAACTTCAGTGAGTGGGTGGTACTCCATCAAATAAACATGTATAATTATACAATAGGTGTTGGTATTGTTACGAAATCCAGTATCAGCTTCAATGTCCAACTGCACATCAATAGTTGATGATTTCATTGTTTCCTCTCGTTTCGAACAATCGATGATAAGCAGTGCACGACTTTTGTACGCTGCATAATCCAAAACGGATAGCTTCTTCGTGCAATTCAAATAACTCAGATAGAATTCCGAATAGTTAAAATGAGCTTCCGTATAGTGACTATTTCCAAAGTTCAGTTGCATACGTTCTTTGGATAATATTCACCATTTAAAGATAATCGAATACTGTTGACGTTTACGTGATCAAAGGTAGTGGGATCAGTACCTGCTACGTTTCTTTTCAGTTTGGAAAATTACAATAATATAACATCACAGCACTAACGATGCTACTATCCCTTGATCACGTTCCGTTTCAAGTTATCTGCCACTCTCGCTTCAGGTGCAGGAATCGAAGAGGTACGCACCAAAATTTGTTGCTTAAGATACATGCCTATAATTACTGGACCCTTTGAATGATATTTTGTAGTTGCTGAAAATTTCAGATTTGAGCGTATTGTTGTTTGGTTTTAGAGAAAAGTACGTGTCAGGACCTGTCTCATTCTCAAGATTCATCTTAATCTGTATAAATCTCTCGATATTGGAAATTTCATAGCACCCAACATCTAAGCTGATGATATAAGATTTGTTATTTTTATCATAATATTAGAACTTTGCGCCATCTTCAATGTTTGGTATGAAATTATAAGAATGAACTGATCTTAGTGCCAATTCATAATCCCTTTTCGGATTTAAAATGATTGGCGTTTGAGGATTGAATATTCCGTATACGTCAGACCAAACGTGCTACTGAGGATCAGTATAACATGTTAAAATTTCTTAAGTTCTTCACGTTTTCTGTACTATTCAGGAAGAGTATGCCAAAAACGTTGTAAATAATCACCATTGCCAGCTGCCTTCAGCAAGGCCTCTTCCATTCTCATATAAACATTTTAAACAGAGATGAGTGCAATTGATTTGTAAGTTTGATACGATTCATTATTGTAGTATATTCTAACGAGACCCAAGTAGTCGCCATATTCCTTTGGTGGTTTCAGATGACCAAATGAATCAAAGTATTT
The DNA here is from genome assembly GCA_951812935.1 of Hermaeophaga mercurialis. Taxonomy (NCBI): domain Eukaryota; kingdom Metazoa; phylum Arthropoda; class Insecta; order Coleoptera; family Chrysomelidae; genus Hermaeophaga; species Hermaeophaga mercurialis. Next base: position 4,876,660 of record OX638366.1, read on the forward strand.
CACGTTATTATTTTTCTTTATGTATGCTACCCAATGTGTTCCGTCGATCTTCGATACGTCTAAATTTAGGATGGCACATTCTTGGCGCAAAGGATCGGCTTTAGGTATAATGTCCCGCATAAAAACATTTATAAAATTAGGTATTTTTAAACGTTTAGTAGAACGTATCACACCAATGTTAGTTAAAGGTTTATTATGAATTAATAGAACGGCTAAAGTTGCTAATTGCTTCACAAAATACTGGAAATATTTCCCACGAGAATGAAATAATTGTCATTAACAATGAACTGCGTGAAACACACATTATATATAAATGGTTAACTAAAAACTAGACCATTTCCATCATGAGCGTAGACAAGTCCGGACGTCATTCGAAAGTTCGGAGGAAACCTCCATATTTTCACTTACCTAAAAGTCCAATATCTTGTACAGCTGACGGAGATATAGAAGTTGAAAATGTAAACATTTGTAATTTAAAAGTAACTACTTCTAATACTGATACAATAAACAAAGTGTACATTGATAATTTAATTGCAACTTACCAAAATTAGATAGATGGTACGAAGGATACCGTGAATAAAAATTATATGACAATGAAATAAATGGTATGGAGGATATAATAAATGATAAATTAAGAAAACACGATGAACAAATATTCAACAAAATGCATGGTCTTATTGAGAAAATAATAAGTAAAACAGAACAAATATCGCAGCTTATTTCTAAAGATCCTTTTACATTAGCTGAAATATCCTTTCAACAAAGAAATATTGTATTGTACGTGCCAAAGAATACTTTCGAAAAAACATTGAAAATACAACTAATGATTTATTTACAAAACTTAAGTTACTTTTTATGAATAATCTTTCTGTACTTAATCAGAGGTACTATAGAAAGTAGAGAAACTTGAATTTAAATGTAAAGAAGAATCAAGAGCAAATTAACAATATCAGAAATGATACAAAAGATACAATAGGGAAATTAGCAGAAATGATTTAAATGACACAACCAAGGAACATTATCAAATATCTCTACAACATAAATATTTAAACTTTGATAAGTTCGTTTCACTACATCATGCCATTTAAAGAAAAACGCTAAATTGTTAACGAACAGCATGGGCCGGCTCGAAAACACTATCCTCGAAGTCACACCATCATCAAAGGCTTAGACGACTTGTGGCAATTGGACTTGGCCGAAAAGAGGCCCTACGAACGTTCAAATAGGGATTTCAGGCTGATTATCGTAGTCATAGACTGTTTTTCAAAGTTTTTATGGTCACATCCCCTGAAGAGAAAGACCGCTGAAACTTCCAAAGCATTCAACGATATCTTGGACCATAGTAAAAGGCGCCGAAAACAACAACTGTAAATTTCAGCACTTCATGAAAAAATACAATATCAGTTATTACAGCACATATAGTACCAAAAAAGCGACTATCGCTGAAAGAGTCATAAGGACTTTGAAATCTCAACTGTACAATAATTTCAGTTTACATGGATTCTATAAATAGATTGACTTATTGCCTGAAATTACCAAAGAATATAATAATACAAAACATAGCAAGATACGATTCAAACCATCGAACGTAAACAAGTTTAACGAGAGAACCGTTTTACATCAAAACTATAGTTATTTGAAAAGCGCAGGCCCGCGAAAATTTAAAGTTGTGACATTGTGCGGATAAACAAAGCTAAACACGTGTTTGAAAAAGGTTATACGCTTAATTGGAGAACTGAATTATTTAAAATTGCAAAAGCAAAAGCTGTGTACTGGAAGATATGAAAGGTAGACCAATCAAAGGGGCTTTTTATGAAGAAGAATTATAGAAAATTGCTGACCCTGACATCTATCTAATAGAAATGTACTACGTCGACAAGGTAATAAACTATACGTTAAATGGCTCGGCTTTAAAAACGTTACATGGATTCAAAACTCTGATTTCATATCTTATGGAAAACGCAACCAAATTTCTGCAAGTCAGGGCCTTTTCGTTCAACTTGATACTCAGTGATGAAAATATGAGGGGCGGGGGATATAAATAAGGATTGCATTCGTTTTCTTAGTTAGTAGCATGATCCAAGATAGTGTTTAAAACAGCAACATGTCTGATGGCACTCTATCAAGCGTCACCTTAGAAGATTCTGGACGTAAAATTGACAGAATTCTCCAAAAGTACGAGGAGGTAGCCAAATTTGAAAATTACCATCTTTAAACAACGTTTCCACTTGGCCAATACGAGCTTCGGTTTGGCTTAACTCCTGCGAGATTCTTCAGCCCAGCCGTTACATTAGTACAATATTTCAAGATTGGTAAAATTGTATTCAACAACTCCGAGTGGCAGTTTTTTTATTGATTTTCTTCACACGAAACAGGACTTCTTCACTTATGCTTTCCCCAGTTTTCCAGACGAATATAATGGTGATTTAGTAAAATGTGATTTTATTGTAGTGAGGATCTAAGTATTCGATGGTACCAAATTTATTGAAGTCTCTAAACATGAAGTGCATGTCAATAAAATACTTGAGGTTAACAGCAAACTGTTTGGCCATGAGAAGATATCTGTGTTCAATAATTTAAACTTTTGTCCTTGCTATTATAATGTCATAGATATAAATAAATCTCACTTTGTTAATTTATCTATAAGTCGATTAGAAACTTTAAATGCGTTTTGTAATATTTCGTCAGAAAGTTTTTAAGTGATGCACTTAAACAATATATTTTTTATTAAAAAACTAAAATTATGCTTTATATGATTTTTCAGTATAATAAATTTTTTTAAATATTTGTTTGTTTTATTGCTTAAAAACGTCAAAAACGTTCACAAATGTTTTTTGATGTTTACTTTTTTCACGTTAATTCTCACGTTACAAAGGCTGTATTTTTTACGTTTAACAGATATTTCGTTTTGACATATGCCAAAAATCGTTAAAAACGTTGACAAAGCGAGGTTTTTTTTGTTTACTTTTTTCATGTTAAATTGTTGCATCAAAAGGTCTTAGAAGGAATGTTCACGTAATAAGATATTCCTATGGAGATATAAATTATTCTGAACTAGACTCAATTTTGAAATCCAAATTTCATATTTCATCAAAGGACATCAAAAAGTAGACTTTCTGCAAAGAAAACTGTAACGAATTTCCAATAATCATCGATGTTGAAAAAATTTGGCGAGTATGTGATTGTAGAACTTAAGGAGGTGGTGGTGTTTCTTCCATCCAGAGTAACCGAGACGTACTATCTGCACGTGAAATATTTTCATCCGAAGAATATTTGTTGTTCGAGAGGACTATCAACGTTGGAAAGAGCAAAAACCCTTACAGTCATTTAGAATTACGGAAGTCAATTAGAAGGGGACCACCAACAACCTATTACAGTCATTTAGAATTAAGGAAACCATTTAGAAAAAGGATAGAAAGAGAGAGATATGTCGAAATGTTTTATAATGAAGGATTTTCATAAAAAAAATCGCCAATTGGAATTTATCGCTCGGTCCATTGAATTCAAAATTAGTGAGCCGCCTAAAAACGCTGATCCGGAATAATAGTTGAGGGAATAGAGGGGTTAAGTCCCAGTAATCAAGTCGGATTTTCATTCTGTTCAAATGATTTCAATCGCCATAAAGGCTGGTTTTAATTTAAGTCGTTACCTGATATTACTTTTAACAACATATGTAAGATGTCATCATATATTTATCAATCCAATTAAACGGGTTTAAATACGGAAAATTTTTGTTTTGAAGTACCCTCGATTAAAATGTCTACTGGCTTAGGCCGTGGAAAAAATAAAATTCCTTTGATGAGGAATGTATTAAAAGAAAGGGAATTATAGCCATTAATAATAAAAATAATTTATGTTTACCTCGAGCATTAGTTATAGCCACTGCCATTGTGACAAAAAACTCAGACTACAAAAAAATACGACAAGATACTGGAAAGATTCAGACTATTCGAGCAAATCAATTGTTAAAGGATTCGGGTATCGCAGATAATATTAAGGCGTTTGGTATTCCAGAACTTAAACTATTTCACTAAAGATTACAAAATTGTAGTGTACGCATACGGTACTAAGGGCAGGGATGACATCTTCGAAAAGGGCAAAGGTCCTTCATTTCATTTGCTTTTTCATAATGGTCATTATAATGTAATCATTTCTCTGACTGCAGCCTTCTGCTGTACTTATTATTGTGAAGAATCTCATATTACTTATAATCAAAAAGGTAACCATTACTGAGGTGGAATATATTATAAATGTCAACAATCTCCGGCTTGCTTAGTAAATCAATTAATGCGTCTACCACATTTCTCCATTTATTTAAGATCTTCTAGACTACATAAAATCATAAGTGTTACATATGGTTGAACTCGTATTGAAGAGGAGATTCCAAAAATGACTAAATATATAGCGTGATGTATTTAAAAAACCAAAGTGACTAATAATAGCAGAGAAACGGCAAATCTAGCAACATTGCAAATGTCAAATCTGGAATCTCCGTATCCCAAAATAGGCTTATCCCAATTTTTTTAGAATTCGGACTAACAATTTATGAGATAATTGGCCATTTCCAGACTTTTGGTCAACTCCATATGCTTTCTTCGACGGTATAAAAGTAGTGGAGCAAAGTATGTTCTGGCCAACTTACAAAAACTGCCACTAGATGGCGCTGGTGGCGCTGCTGTAGCGCTCACGGACCCGCCGTTATTATAGATCCAATTGAATAGCGGAAAAGACAGGTATCATCTATAAGTGACGTAGATGTCAAATTTAAAGAAAAGCATGCGCAATGAACGTTGCCGCAAGGGCATTAGCGTTCAACTTCGTTATTATTGATCCAATTGAATTGCGGAAAAGACAGGTATTATCTACAAGTGACATAGATGTTAAATTTAAAGAAAAGCATGCGCAATAAACGTTACCGTAAGGGCATTAGCGTTCAACTTCGTTATTATTGGACCAATTGAATTGCGAAAAAGACCGGTATTATCTATAAGGGACGTAGATGTCAAATTTAAAGAAAAGCATGCGCAATGAACGTTGCCGTAAGGGCATTATCGTTCAACTTCGTTATTATTGATCCAATTGAATTGCGGAAAAGACAGGTATTATCAATAAGTGACATAGATGTTAAATTTAAAGAAAAGCATGGGCAATAAAGGTTACCGTAAGGGCATTAGCGTTCAACTTCATTATTATTGGTCCAATTGAATTGCGAAAAAGACCGGTATTATCTATAAGGGACGTAGATGTCAAATTTAAAGAAAAGCATGCGCAATGAACGGTGCCGTAAGGGCATTAGCGCTTAACTTCGTTATTATTGATCCAATTGAATAGCGGAAAAGACAGGTATCATCTATAAGTGACGTAGATGTCAAATTTAAAGAAAAGCATGCGCAATGAACGTTGCCGTAAGGGCATTAGCATTCAACTTCGTTATTATTGGTCCAATTGAATTGCGAAAAAGACAGGTATGATCTAGAAGTGACGTAGATGTCAAATTTAAAGAACAGCATGCGCAGTGAAAGTTGCCGTAAGGGCATTAGCGCTTAACTTCGTTATTATTGGTCCAATTGAATTGCGAAAAAGACAAGTATGATCTAGCAGTAGCGTAGATGTCAAATTTAAAGAATAGCATGCGCAGTGAACGTTGCCGTAAGGGCATTACCGTTCAACTTCGTTATTATTGATCTAATTGAATAGCGGAAAAGATAGGAATTATCTATAAGTGACGTAGATGTTAAATTTAAAGAAAAACAAGCGCAATGAACGTTGCCGTAAGGACATTAGCGTTCAACTTTGTTATTATTGGTCCAATTGAATTGCGAAAAAGACAGGTATGATCTAGAAGTGACGTAGATGTCAAATTTAAAGAATAGCATGTGCAGTGAAAGTTGCCGTAAGGGCATTAGCGCTTAACCTCGTTATTATTGGTCCAATTTAATTGCGAAAAAGACAAGTATGATCTAGAAGTGACGTAGATGTCAAATTTAAAGAATAGCATGCGCAGTTAACGTTGCCGTAAGGGCATTACCGTTCAACTTCGTTATTATTGATCCAATTGAATAGCGGAAAAGACAGCAATTATCTATAAGTGACGTAGATGTTAAATTTAAAGAAAAACATGCGCAATGAACGTTGCCGTAAGGGCATTAGCGTTCAACTTCGTTATTATTGGTCAAATAGAATTGCGGAAAAGACAGGTATTATCTATAAGTGACGTAGATGTCAAATTTAAAGAAAAGCATGCGCAATGAACGTTGCCGTAAGGGCATTAGCTTTCAACTTCGTTATTAATGGTCCAATTGAATTGCGAAAAAGACAGGTATTATCTATAAGTGACGTAGATGTTAAATAACATGCGCAATGAACGTTACCGTAAGGGCATTAGCGTTTAACTTTGTTATGATTGGTTTAATTGAATAATTAATATATTTAATTTTAATTGGTCGTTTAAATGAAGCGCAAAATAACAATCTCACATTCTTCATAAAACTAAGTTGCATATGATAAATATATTTTCTATCATTTATACATTTTCTATTATAATTGGTGGTTTAAATGGAACGCAAAATAATAAATACCATTCAGTCTTCCGTCGGGCCTAACACAAATTAGAATAAATTAATCACCACACTGAATGTGCTATGGAGTTAAGAAATATAGAATCCCCACCCTTTCTTTGTTGCTAATAAATATTAAGATTTTCTCCAGTGTAGTCAGTCATCATGCTGTTTACAGAAGAATCAAAAGTGAAAAATATCTATTTGGGTGAACAAAGATTCTACCTGAATAAATCAAATACGAAATATGTCGCAGTGAGTCTGTCGTATGATTTAAATTTTGCTCCGTGTGTGAAAATATCTGGTAATAAAGGAAACTGTATCGTGTTTAGTGAAAAAGAGTGGAAGGAGTTTTTATCCTTCAAAGAAACTATTGAAGATTTTATAACAGCGGGAAAGGAGGAATCAATAGATGTTAGCCGGTTTTTGTTGCAGTTTGAAAATTTTGAAAGCATTACTGTTTTGAAAGTATTAACTGGACATGCTACTGTCTGGTTAGGATCAATTTCCCCTTCCGAGCTCTGGAGATGCTTACCCTTAATTACACACAACATTGAAGTATTAAAAAGCCAGCAGTTTGTAGGTTCCTTAAAAATTTTACAAATGGCGGTTAAAAACAAGGAAGATGTCATCAACACAGCTCTTACTACAATGGAGCCTATAAAACAAGTGAATCCGATTACATATAGTTTATTACTAGAACTTATATTCAAATACCCTGATGTTCTTAAGGAAAAGATATGAAGAAAGTAACTTTTAATGAAGATTACAATCAAGTTCACATATGGGAATCAGATGTTGAAACAAGTGATTGGGAATCAAGATATCTTAATCCACTACGTTTTAAACGTCGAATAGAAGAAGCGGCTAAAATTATTAATCCTGTTTTAAATATAACTCATAGAAATAAAATGTATAATACTTTTCAAAATAAAACACATTATTAAGATATATACTTTTATTTAAAAACATTTTAAACAATAGAATTCTTGTTTATCCAAGACTGAGAGTTCATTCCTAACCATGTAACTAGAATTTTGTTTCCCTTAGTTTTCAGGATTTTTTCAATCAAGTAAACATCTGGATATTTGCTTTTTTGTAATTCTTCTGTGTAGAAGCAACCTCTAATTTCTTCTTTATTCTTCCAGTATGCATGTAGTGGGATTAGTTAGTTTAACTTTTTTAATTTTAAAAATTTCATTAGTCCAATTCGGTGTATTTTACTCCCACTGAAGAGCAAATTTACAAAGGTGACATCTATCTTGGGAACTTGGAGGACCATCAATATGTGTTCTCCATTCTGGTCGATTATAGTGAATAAATCATGGTAGTTTAGTAGAGAGATGGAAATCTTGTCTATATTCTTTTGGTATTTTATACCATGAGAATAAGAGCTCATAAGGACTTGCTTTCTCCAGTAAGTAATTCAACGGAAAATATTTGAGTTCCTGTTCCGTAAATTCAAAGAGTTGTTTTTTATGATTTCTATGTTTACTTATTAAACATTCAGTACAGTACTTTTTTTTCAAAAGATTCATAATAATACTAATGATTACCCACATTATGTACACTTTTAAGGTTAAAAGACAAATGATAAAATATTGCTTTGTTATTTTTATATATTTATTTTTCAAAATCATTCTCTATTATTAAATACATTTTTATCAAGTCCATTAATAAGCTTCTGTTGATTCTCTGGCTTACTTTTACCCTATTTAAAAGAATATACGACGACGGGGAGGTAATTTATAACGCCAGTAACCCTCTTTGGTTGTAGGAGTCCAATTCTCTACATGTTGTAAACAATAAATTGGTCTACTTTGATTGCATAGCCGTCCACAGTAGCCGATAAACACATAATTATTACACCCACAACTTTTTTGAAGGGAGGGATATTATGTAATATCTAAAAATAAAACAACTTATTGGACTATATATTTTTTATTCATGCATTAAAATATTATTATACAAAAAAAATACGTTTGATAACGCACAAGCACACTTCTCGCTAGTATGATAAAAACATAATGGTTTGTCTAATTCCAATGAAAAAGATTCATCAAACTCGTAGATAGGAACTTTACAGTATTTTCTAATATAATCTGCTTTCTCCTTGCCTTTAACGTATACCATTTCTGCATTTTCTGTTAGTTTTTCAATAATGGAAGCAAACTGATACACGGGAGTAAAACCGTTATTCCAATGAATACAATGATAATTCTTCATTAACCACACTGCTTGCTTGTGTAAATCCGGTTGTAGTAGATTTAATGCAAAAGGTGGTTTAAATATATAGTGACTTACTATAGTAAGTATTAAATCTACTACAACCGGATTTACACAAGCAAGCAGTGTGGTTAATGAAGAATTATCATTGTATTCATTGGAATAACGGTTTTACTCCCGTGTATCAGTTTGCTTCCATTATTGAAAAACTAACAGAAAATGCAGAAATGGTATACGTTAAAGGCAAGGAGAAAGCAGATTATATTAGAAAATACTGTAAAGTCCCTATCTACGAGTTTGATGAATCTTCTTCATTGGAATTAGACAAACCATTATGTTTTTATCATACTAGCGAAAAGTGTGCTTGTGCGTTATCAAACGTATTTTTTTCGTATAATAATATTTTAATGCATGAATAAAAAATATATAGTCCAATAAGTTGTTTTATTTTTAGATATTACATAATATCCC